>MNCI01017890.1:886299-1031559 GCA_015680685.1 Gnetum montanum | reverse complement strand
GGGGGGGGGGGGGGGGGGGGGGTGGGGGGTGAGGGGAGGCTTCCATTTTTTCATGTTGTTGGTAGTTGGTAGTTTTATTTGGCATTTGGAATTTTGGTATCTTGGCACTTAGCTCCATGGGCGAATGAGACCTAAAGCACACTGCACCAACAAACATGCATAGCTGCATTGCATGGTACACAACAGCCTTGTTGTAGCCCTGCACTGCATGGTACATCATGGTCCCATGGCATCCCTACACTACACAGTACACCATGGTCCTATGGTATCCTTGCATTACATAGTACACCATGGCCCCATTGCAGCCCTATACCACATGGTACATAGTGGTCCTATGGCATCCGTGCACTGCAGGGTACACCCCAGTGGCCAACTTAGCAGGCATGGTTCATCATGATGAGCACCAAACTTCATGGCCTGACACCACCAAGAATGTGACTACACTCCCACTATGCTTGCTATATACTATGTATCTTCTGAGACCCTTTTCGAGTTAACTACAGTGCCACTCAGGGTGGTGTTCCATTTTTCTCTCCAGTTTCTAGCATTTTCTTGTATTTTTCTTGCGTCTTTTCACATTTTTTCATGCATCATCATGCTGTACTATGCTTGGGTAGTAGTCTTCGCTAGTTGACACTCTTATTTCAATTGAAACCCTTGTCTACACTTACCCTTGTTCTGTGGCTATGCTCTAAACTTAGCACCACAAAGCACTGCTTTGACCCTTAGCACCACTTTCATGTTATTTGCATTTGCATGTCAGCTAACCATGCCATTTCCTGGTTGCACCCACCACCCTGGTTGCAATTGGCAAAGTCCCTATTTAATCAAAAAGACCATTTAGGCTGCTCCACCTCCATTTCTAACAAGGCCCTTGTGCAAAGACAGGGTTAAGGTTGTGTGTCCATTGATCCCTTAGTGATTCCAACCACCAACATTTTTGATCATTATAGTTTTTTGGTGCTAGAAGGAGGGCCTCACCATTTCCTTCTACATTTTCTGATTGTTGTCCCACATGCTCTTTCCACCATCGATTGGTGTAGATTGAACCCTATCATCGATTCCCCTAGAATCTTGCTAGATAAAATACAAAGCGTATCTTTAGCACTTGACCAAAATTTTGGCCACTTGAGAGAGCATAGCCAGCTCTAGCGTAGTGAGCATAGCACTAGAGTTAGCCATTTTCAATAGCTTTCATAGTTAGCATTTTTTTTGTATTTTCATACTTAGCCAAACTTTTGCAGTTTTATACTTAGCCAATTTTCTATAGTTTTACACTTAGTTATTTTTTTTTGCAGTTTCCACACTTAGCCATTTCTCTACATTTTTACACTTAGCCATTTTTCTACATTTTTATACTTAGCCATTTCTTTGCTACTGGTAGACTTAGTCATTTTTTTGTAGTTTCTAGAGTTAGCCATTTCCTACAAACAACAACTTTCACAACTTGATCTATAAACATGAATCTAGATCAACCTTCCATGTCGGTGTCTAACACATTTGACACCATGATTGACCCAAAGCATGCTACACTAAGCCATGAACAATACAATTTTGTTTGTGCCAAAATTGAAGTAGGATTACTAGTGGATCACCTCAACCTAGTGGCAAAATAGGACTACAAATGAGTCCACTAGGACAGACGGGAGTACAACCTCTCCTTGTTCAACATAATCCCACTCACGAAGTCCTACCACCATCTATTGTTTCAACTCATCCATGCAAAAGAGCATGATACAGGGACAACCTATGAAGAAGTCTCACAAGAGAAAGAAGATGATTTTGAGGCCTGCTTCGAACATGAGATTCCCCTTTGCATTGTCTTCAAACAAGCACTCCCTAGTATAGCCCCTCCTTAGTTCTATCCACCCATCCTCTCTGAGATGGTGACCATGCCAATTCAACCTTTCTTGCAAGTGACCACTACATTTTTCCAACCCTATGCTCATGCAGGGGCCACCTCCTAGCTCTAGATGACTTAGGCATCCTATGTCCTGCTTGTCTTATCGATAACCATAGCATCCATTCAAGTCACTTGTGTGTGGCCTACCTCTATCACCATGTCCATCATTTAGCCGATGCATCAACTAAACCCATCTACTATGACATTAAACTGGCAATGATCATTTATTATGATGTTAAACTGGAAAACTTCACAACCAACAATTTGATCTTATGCTATTGAATTAAAATAAGCCCAGCTAATGCAACTAGCTGGAACATCCCCAAGATCAGATCAGGCATTCCACCTGATCCAAAGTTTGATGGAGGAGATCAAACAACTCAATGTTGCCTCCTTTGAAACCATCAAGATGGTGGACTTCTACCGGGATGATCCCATAAGTCCTATAGTCCCACAACAGACTCTCCCAACTAGGGTCTAGCTGCCTTAACTCACCAAGTACAATGGTAAAGGGGATCCCAATACACACTTGGTCACATTTTGATTCAAGTGCCTACTCCTTCAACCCTGGCCACACACCATCATGTGTGTGTTCCCCATGTCACTCAATGGCAAGGCCTTAGATTGGTATTAAGCACTACCTAAGGCCTCAATCTCTTCTTTGGAAGATCTCATAAGCCAGTTTGAGACATGCTTTAAGTACAAGCTAAAGCCTGAAGTAACCCTCGGCCATCTCATGCATGTCAAGCAGGGGCCCCTAGAGCCCATGCCAAAATTTCTCCAACACTAGAACACTGCATTGAGTGAAATGCATGAAACCCTAGTAGAGATACACCTACTAGCCATCTTCAAAGGTGCAGTGAAAGACTTCATTAAGTCCAAACTATATTACCTAGCCCTGAAGTCCCTCAGCCAAGCCTTTGCCCAAATGAAGGCCATAGAGGAGGTAGCATAAGTTAGTAATGACTCAGCCTATATGGCCTACAGAAACCAACATGTGTGCAAGAAAAACACAACAATGGCAATAGTGGCCACATGCAAAAAAGCAACCAATCAGGGCCCGATGGCTAATCAGCCCAAGGCCACAGCTCACAAAGCCACCAACTCTAGTGCCAACTCACCTACATTAGTAGGGGCCATCCCAAGGCCCAACTTTGAGCACAAGGATCACTTAAACTATACACTGCTACTAATGGAACCCTCTGAATTGTTGAAGCAACTCCTGAAAGCCAAGAAAATCCAATACAAACACATATTAGAGATTGCCTACTAAAAATATGATAGGTACTACAAACTATGGAGGAACTCCACCTCAGTAGTACCAAATGAGCCTCTAGTCTGACTACACTTTAATTTGGGCTAATATTGTCATTACCACGAGATGTCTGGTCATAGTACAGACAACTACCATGCTTTGTAGGATGACCTACAAAGAATGATAGAATAGGACCAATTGGTGCTTGATGTAGTGAGCCAATCCAACATAAATGATGCCCCCTATGTCATAAACTCTATCAGTGTAGGTGGCAAGTCTAAACCTATGCAACAACCTTTTGTGATCCATGTGCCTTCTAACAAGGCAAGGATCCCCTTAGCCTCCACAAGCAAGAGGCCTCTCTTTGTTATTAAAGTACCCAATGAAGCACCCACAACATCCTTTGTGGTCAAGGTCCTACAACAATCATCCGCTAAGATGTTAAACTAGCAACCAAACTAATCATCCACTAAGATGTTAAACTGACACAGTAACAACAATCACTAAGCAACCTTTCATCATCAAGATGCTACAACAAGTTGGCCTTGCACCTACTCCTAAACCACCATTTGTCATAAGGGTGCCACAACATGATGGCCCCTCACCTACCCGAAGCCCAATAGTGGGAAACATCTCGGCCTTTCCTTTTTCAAGGGTTGACCCCATTGGCAATCTGGGTAGGCTTATCAAATGGCAATGAAAGAGCACAAACAAGCACCTCGCAATCCTCATGGTTGAAGCAAAGGTCATAACTAGTAAGCAACAACCAAACACTGGGATCCCTGCCACCAAGTAAGCCAAGCAACCCAAGCCCAAGTCCCCTCTATGAGATTCGTCTTTCAAGCTACATGGAGGAAGTCAAGGCCAACACGATGGCTGATGACAAGGAATTTGTAGCTACACTAACCCAGGTGAAACAAATGATCAAGCAAATGAACACAACGTTGAGCATGTACGACCTAGCCATAACCTCATCTTCTTACCACCAAGCATTGGCCTAGATGTTGGCCTCTATTCTTGCTATGGAGGACATCTATGCAATAATGTTGGTCCCTACACCATAGGAATTAGGTTCAAGATCCCTAGTGTTTCATGAAAATGTAGTCAAGATTAACCTCGAATTAGGGGAGGTTACTATAGCTCCACTATCCATTAGCATATGTGTTAGGTAGTGCATGATCCATAGGTTGCATGTCAATGATGGTGTAGCAAGAAACGTAGTCCTGTACTCCATAATCAAAAAGCTAGGCATGGTAGACAAAATTAGGAAAACAAAAACCACATGTATAAAATCCTTCAATGGATGACACCTCATTGTTAGGGGTACAACCAACTTAGCCTTCATGGAAGGAGAGTAGTTCCTCACCATTGTAGATTTCGCTATTATAGAGAAGATGCCCGGCTTCAACTTGATCCTAGGTAGGTGTTGGCTAGCTTAACTATGGGCCATCTCCTCTCCCATCCATCAAGAAATCCACCTACTATACAAAGGTGATCAAGTTATCATCCATGGTGATAACGTCTCTCCTCTAGCTACCCATAACATAGACATGGAACAAGTGTTGGAGGTGGAGTTTCTTGGTGGTACACTTGCAGCAGCAAATGCAATGCCTAAGGCTAACACACCCAAACAAATGGTTGAGGCCAACAACCTCCCAGAGGACCCTAAGCTCTACACATCCCCTAATCCAAACCAGATTAGGAAACAACTACCTGATCAAGATGATCCCTTGGCCAAAAACATGCTAAGCACTTGCTTATTTCTTGCCTCCACTTACCATGCATTTTTGACTTTTGTTTGCATCACACTAGACTACGCATTTACATTTTGCCTACTTGCTTAGATCATGCATTTCATTTTGTTTGCATGTTTTTTGCTTTGTTTACACATCCATCGACTTAGCTTACACATTGCATCTGAAAAACATAAAAAACACATAAAAATTAAAAAAAATTATAAAACTACAAAAACACATGGCCTAAAAAGGCCTTAAACTAGCCCATGGTCCATAATGGCCTAAAACTATTAACTTTTGCATTAATTTTCTTTCATTTGTGAATTTTAACTTTGTTTACGATAGGTGCTGCTTGATGTTGTTTTTCTAGTTGATTTTTGTAGGATCTTGCAGGCACACATCATGACTATGCATGCAGCATTGCACCTCACACAAGCAAGGTAAGCACTTATTCACCATGATGCAAAAACCTGGAATAGACAGTTTGCTATGACTATAAATTGGCATGGATAATCCTTGGGTTATGACATTAAATTGGCATAACAGCTCATCTACTATGATGTTAAACTAGCACACAGTAGTCTACTAGGACTATAAACTAGCATCCCATGATTTTCTAGAACCTTAAACTAGGTTCACGGTCTACTAGGACCTTAAACTGGATTAGCGCATTTGCAACATCATTGCCTCCCACCATTCTACTGATCTTTTGGGGCACCTACCATTAGTGCGACCTTCGGAGTACTTGTAGCATCATCTCCTTGGCACTTTCATTAGCTTCCTATGAACTTGCAACTAGCACAACATTTGATGCATTTGCAACATCTTCACATCTAGCACTTGCAACATCTTTACATTTGGCATTTGCATTTGCATTTCATGTTTTGTGGTTTTTTTATCTTCTCAAAGTATGTGTTTCTAGGACAAAGCCTCAAAGGCAGTCATGCAAAGATGCATCTTATTGTAGTAGCAAGTTGCCACATTGCTCTGATGTGCATGATTGGACTAGTTAAGCCACTCAAGAGTGCACATCCCCCTCATCTTGTTATAGCCTATGCACATCCACTCCTTCATCCTAATAGCCTCTCATCCCCTACATACTCACGATTGCACATCCCTCTGATGCATATGCACTATGATGCATATGGAATTTTCCTCACGTCAACCATAGAAACCATGGTGGATGTAATGCAACTCATCCTGTGGGAAGTCTCTATTGGCTGGTCAAGGCCCAACTCATCCCATGGGGAGTCTCTGATGGTAGGATGGGTAAGTTGATCTAGCATGTGTAGACTGATTGAGATTTAATCACTACTTAGTTTGTGCAGTGTTTAGATAAGTAGCATTATCAATGTTTTGATAGGAAGACTGACATGGAGACTGACAGAGGCAGGATGGATAAGTCAATCTAGCATGTGTAGACTAACTGAGCTTTAATCGCTACTTAGTTTGTGCAACATTTAGATAGGTAGCGTGGTCAACATTTCAACAAACAACAAATAAGTCAGGCCCTCCTTCTAGTGCCAATTTACTGTATTGGCCTAAATTATCGGTGTAAGGCTGGAAGGGAAAATAAACATAGAAAGATTATCAGGTAGACATAGCTAACTCTGCCTTTTCTTGAGGGCAAGCTGGGAAAGGGAATGAAGGTAGAGTGCCTTGGATGGTCTGCATGAAAATCAACCAAGGACTTCCCCAAGCATAAACTATGGCTTGCACTGGGGTTATCGTAACCAATGTCTTAAATGTAAATCGTACTCATGAAGTGTAAATAGAAATGTATGCAGATATCATAAACAAAATATAAATTGAATGTAAAATAGAGTAAGCAGGAAATAATGGCTGGCAAAACAAACTATATTCTATTGCTAGAAAACAATGTGTATCAGTCAAAGTGTAGCTACACGTGTGGATGGCAGGTCAAGCACCAAGCCCCAAGGTGATGTGATGTGATGATGTGATGTGATGTGTGTCATAAGTGCTTGGATGCTAGGAGTCAAGTGTGCTAAGCACCCAAGGATTGTTGGTCTAAGTTTCCTAAGCCGTCAACCTTCGAAATTGCCAACCTTGGTTTATGTGAATTGACAAGGTATTTATAGGTCTGGGTCGGGCTCGGGTGCGGAATTCATGAATGGAATCAACGATTGGGAGATAAGGGAAACAAAAATCTTATGACACGTGTCCAATGGATAGCTATGTGTGAGTTGGACGTGTGTGGGAAAGCTACATTTCTTGACTAGGTTCATCATATCTTACAAAGTGTGGCTTACTCAAGCCCATGGAAGCACATAAAATTTGGACCATGAGGGCTCAACAAGCCCACAAATGAAGATTTATAATGAAAAGATAATGTACAACAAGAGACTTTGGTTTTGGCTCCATTGAAACTTCTGGATCTGCAACTTGACTACTGTAGGATGTCGATTTGAGTGGTTATGTGGCTGTTTGAGGTGTTTCTACTTCCAGCATGATTTGATTTTGTCGTAGATGTCTTAGCATGTCTTTAGCATGTGTACACTATACTCATGCTACACTCACACTGTACTCACATTACAGCATGACTTCAATGTGACCTTACCATGAGTGAGTAAAGACTTGCAATTTTTCACCAAATTTTGATTTTTGAAGCCTAATTCCTGAGTGCATCAAATGTTTGGTTATGGTTGATCTTGAGAGTTAGAAATTGATGTTGAAAATGAATTATTTTGAGCTATTTATGGTAGGTCACGTTGGACTCACGCTACAGCATGAGCCCAAAAACTTGCAATTTTGAGCTGAAATATGGAATTCTGAGGCTGAAATCTAAAGTTGTCAACAATGAGGATGACTTGCACCTTAGTAATTAGGTCATTCTGAGTCAGTCATGTTGTGGTCATGCTGTAGCATGAGTCCAGTGTGACCACAGTGTGACATGCACTTGTTAAGTTGATTTTGATGCTGTTTGGAGTTGCTCACACTGAGGGTGAGAAAACTACCTTAGGTAGGCTGGGTGTGAGCTCAATGACTTAGCCAAATTTTGCCTCCCAAAACTTCAAAAGGACTTGAGTCATTTTCATTTCAAAGTGTTAGGCCAAAATTAGTGGTGTTTCATTGGCCCCTCTTTGTTGACATCTAGAGGAATCCACCCAAGAGGCATTGACAAAGAAGTGCAAAACACCATGAACGATCAAGCATCAATCATTAACCATTGATCCTTGGTTGGATATCATCGCACCATTTTCAAAAGTACATGGGATTGGGGGAATGAAGTTCAAGATGTGAGGGATTGTAATTGAGGGAAGTCAGGAGTTGATCAAGGGTTATGATTACTATTGGGATTTTGAGAGAGGAATGCTCTCACATTAAAAAGCGATGTCATTGGTCCTTGTCAATAGCCGATTTTTAGCAGACATGGAGCCAAGACATAGGAGGTGTGTTCTTTGGAGAAATGGGACTATTATAGAGTATTTATGGGGCCAATTGTAAATAGACAAATCCATGCAATGATGTGCAACATGGTCTCTTTGAGACACGAGTGTAACTGTTTTCCAAGAAAATTACCTTCTCACCTGGGGCTTGTATGAGAATGGCTAATAGTCTTTGGTTTATGATGTCAATGGGGTCATGAAGACCTTTTCCGTGCATTTTGCTCTTTGACTCTTTTGTTCTTTTTATTTCTTGTTTCTTCTTTTATTTTTGTTTCTTTTTGTCTTGTTTTCTTTTTGTTTTGTTTTCTTTTTGGTCTTTTTGAAAGAGCTTGTTTTCAATGTTGTGCTCGTGCTCATGCATTTGCATTTTGTATCATCTACTATGTACTATGCTTTACGTTGCAACTGCTTAGAGAGTTACAGTGTGTAACAATGTATTAAGAGCTTTGGGATGAGTAGAATGTATCAAGGGGATGTAATTGAATGGGATAAGGAGAACATGATGGAAAATAGGGAATGTATTAGGAGTTGGGAATGTACTTATGAATGGATTGATTAACCCAGTTGCAGGCATAAGGAAGAACATGATACCTCATCGTCATGATGAAGTGCACTTGTGTGCAAATGCCTCAGACATGTCATCTTGCAAATACAACTCCTAGAAGATAAGAAAACCACAAATGAATTGGTTAACTAGGAATTTTAAACTTTAAGAACAGTCGAGGAGATGGAGCCACCATGTGCAATTTCAAAGTAGAGAAAATCATGAACAACATCAGCTTCATCAAGGTCCATGGGACAAATTATGCAGTAAGTCTTTATGAAACAGGCACAACCAATTGCAGCAACACTTCTTTTTAAGTTTTGCCTGGTCATTGATGGTGTCACCAATTTATAGTCTTAGTGGACTATTAAGGGTTAGTTTCATGCCGTAACCCCTTGGATGGTGCCAGTTTAGTGTCATAGTGGATGGTGCATTGCTAGTTTATAGTCATAGTGGACTATAAAGAGGCAAACCAGTTTATCATCTTAGTGGACTCTAGGTGCTAGTTTTATGTCATGGCAGATAGATGTGGTAGTTTAATGTCCTACTAGATAGAGCTTTGTGTCGATTTATTGTCATGACTCCAGGACATTCTATGGTATCACTTTTAAGTCATGATGCTAGGACTTTTCTGTGGTATCAGTTTTAAGTCATGATACAAGGACTTTTCTCTGGTATCAGTTTTAAGTCATGATGTCAAGACTTTTCTATACCTCAATTTTATT
Organism: Gnetum montanum; assembly: GCA_015680685.1. Classification (NCBI taxonomy): domain Eukaryota; kingdom Viridiplantae; phylum Streptophyta; class Gnetopsida; order Gnetales; family Gnetaceae; genus Gnetum; species Gnetum montanum. The sequence goes on along the minus strand of MNCI01017890.1, from coordinate 1,021,989 downwards.
AGACATAGTACTATTTCAGGTACAAGGGATTTGTAGGATTAGCAAACTTGTTCCTGTCCATGTCAGCAAGTTTGAATGCTCCATTATTGTATGCCTTGGTGACTAAGTAAGGACCTTCCCAGTTGGTTGAGAATTTGTTTATATGTTCATGGGTGGCTTTAAGGACTAAGTATCCTTCTTTAATGGGGCGCCTGTGTAGATCGTGTTTGTGTCGCTGTTGCTGTTGTCTTTGGTACCATTCGATTTGATCAAGCATTCACACACGTTCTTCCTCTACTGAGTCGAGGTCAGCAATGTGTAGTTCATTATTTTAACTTTCATCGAGAAGTTCTGAGAGAGCTATTCGCGATGAAGAACCTATAATTCTAAAGGTAAAACAACTTTAGATCTGTACACAAGACTGTATGGTGTTTTACCTATAGATGTACGATGTGTCATTTTGTATGCCCATAATGCATAGACTAATTATTCATGCCATCGTTTCTTGCTCTGATTAAGCATATTTTTGAGCACCATGACGATAGTTTTGTTTGTAGCCTTTGCTTGGCCATTGTTCTATGGGTAGTAAGGTGATGAAAATGCATGTTTAATACCCAGGCTTTCACAAAAACATTTTGTATCTGCACTGCTGAACTGTGGCCCATTGTCAGTAACAATGGTCATTGGAATACCAAAAGGAGTCATGATATTTTCAATTATGAAAGTGCAAATATGTTTTGAAGTGTTCTTTCTAAGAGGGATAGCTTCTACCCATTTTGTGAAGTATTTAGTAGCTCTGATAATAAAGCTATGTCTGGCAGAGGGTGATGGCATTATTGGTCCAATTACGTCTAATCCCCATTTTTGGAACAGCCATGTGATTTGTGTTGTGTGTAATTCGTTAGGTGGCACATGTAATAGATTACCATGCCTTTGGAAAATGTCACACGTTCTGACCTTGGAGATGCAATTGTATTCCATGTGTGGCCAATAACAGCCTAAGTGCCCAATCTTTGTTGCCATTGCTTTGGGTGCTATATGCCCTCCAAAAAGTCCTTCATGGACTTGATCTACAATTGTTTTATCGTCAATGCTACTAATGCACATTAGCAGGATGCCTTCATAAGATTTGCGACACAAGGTGTCTCCTATTACCACATATTGCTGGGAATGTTTTCGTACGGCGTCCTTTTGAGAATTTGTCAAGTTTTATGGAGGTTTTCCTCTTAGAAGGTACTCCTTTTTGTCATCGTACCATTCTATCGCGTGTGTCGTACTAATGGATGCTATAGGAATTTCATCAATACTGTTAATTATAGGTTTGGCACAACTTGTTATAGAGCTAGGCAATGCATGGAACATTTCGGGTGTCATGTTTAAGGCTAGTGTGGCAAGTGCATCGGCAATGATGTTTTCATTCCTAGGGACATGCTGTATGTCGGTTTCTACCAGTTGCCTCAATAAATGTTTGCTCAAATCACAATACAGTTGTAAATGGAGAGCCTTACATGCGTAAGCCTCAATAACTTGATTAATGACAAATTGTGAATCTCCTCAAACTACAAGACATGAGATTCCCGAAGTCAATGCTACTTGAAGACCTCTAAGAAGACCTTTGTATTATACCACGTTATTAGTACAAGGAAAGGTTAATTGGTAGGTGAAGGGTCAGATTTCTCTAGAGAGGTATGTTAAAATGGCCGCAGCCCTTCCTCCCCGGGAGGTCGAAGCACCATCAAAATAGAGGATTACCTCATAGTTGTTAGGTATAGTGTCTATACTATTAACATTCTCATATGGGAATTCGGAATTTATTGTTGCTTGATCATGCGTTGGCAAGACGGTTAGTTGCTTGATTAATGCTTGACCTTTTGTGGAAGATTGAGCGACATAGTGCAAGTCAAACTCTGCGATCATTGCTTTCCACCTAGCTATGCTATTCAACTCATAGATGTTATTAGTGATGGCACAGAGTACATTATCCTTGAAAATGATGTAAACTTGATTACAGAAGAGATAATGTCACCATTTCTTCAAGGAGAAGACGAGGGCAAGGCATGATGTTTCTACGTCATTGTATTGTTGTTCATAGGTGATTAATGTGTGGCTCAGGTAATATATAGGGATTTCAACTCCATCCTCATATTTTTGACAAGGCATTGATGCAATGGAGGAATCGGAAGTTGCAAGGTAGATGTAGAAAGGTTTATCACTTTGTAGAGGATAAATAGTTGCTAGTTAAGCCAACTCTTAATTTATGTTTTCAAATGATTCCTGGCATTGTCGAGTCCATTGGAAATGCACGTTCTTTCATAGGAGGTGTTGCAAGGGACTCAACTCATCTGTTAGCCTTTCGATAAAGTGTATGATGAATTGCAGTATACCTTGGAGGCCACATAGTTCGGTGAGGTTTCTTGGTGGTTGCATATTGGTTATTACTTTAACCTTATCGGGGTCTACCCGTATCCCTATTTTGGAGACTAGGAAGCCAAGCATTTTTCCTGTTTTAACACCAAAGACACACTTCTTTGGGTTAAGCCTAAGTTCATATTTGATACATCGTATAAGCACTAGGTCTAGATCTCTTGCATGCTGTTCAATTATTTTAGATTTGACCGTGATATTGTCAACATAATCATTGAGCAAATTGAGCATGTAATCACTAAATATGTATGTCATTCCTCGTTGATATGTAGCTCCCACATTTTAAAGACCAAATGACATCATAGTGTAACAGAATGTACCCCAAGGTGTCATAAAAGTTATTCTAAGTTGATGTTCTGGATTGATTCTTATTTGGTTGTATCCTGAAAATCCATCCATAAAGGATAATAGTGAATGCCTAGTAGTCATGTCAATAACTTGATCAATGCTAGGTAACGGGAAATCATCCTTTATGGTGGCTACATTGAGATCACGGAAGTTAATCCATATGCATATACTATTGTTCTTCTTAGGAACTACAACAATGTTTGATACCCAATCAGAATAATCTATGACCCGGATGAAGCTGGCTTGGTAGAGCTTTGTGATTTCAGCATGGATAGCCAATGCTACCTTGGGTCTGACATTTCATGCTTTTTGTTTTACGAGCTTGATTTTTTCATCAAGGATAATATTGTGTTGAACAATTTGGGGATCTAATCTTGGCATGTTAGTATATGATCATGCAAACATTTTTATGTTGTCTTTTAACACTTGAGTGATGTCACCTACGAGTTGTGAGTCTAGTAAGGCACTTAATTTGAATGTTTTGGCTTTGCCATTGACCGTGGTAATGGGGATTTCAATTAGAGGATCTTCAGTGATATTGTCAGCTTCTAGATCTAGAGTTTTAGCCATGTTTTTAGGTTAGTCTGACATTTCTTGAGTGCAGGCTATTAAATTGCTATAGGTGGATGGATTTAGATCCAAGGATTCTGGGTTGATTGCTCTTTCTACCTTTCCGTATGGTCCATTGAGAGACAATGTTGAGAGGATATTCTTGATGTCCATGGTGCTCACTCCTGCCAATTTAAAATGGGAGTAGAGTAAGAGACATCCTCTCGGTGAAAGAGTTACTGAATGTAAACGAACATAGGGTGATCAAACTATGTACTGATAAAATTGGGGGACACAACAGTAGTCATGGTAGTTTAAGGCCATATCGGGCCACATGGCAGTTTAAGGCCATACTGGGCCACTAATGCTGACTCATCATTTGAAGTGAGTATATGCACCATTTTTAAATTTTAAATTTTAAATTTTTGAGTGAAAAATAAGATCTTGGGGATTTTAAACTCTTATAAATTTTCACCCACATCATTACGTATTTCCATATGTTTATATAAATTTATTTATTCTTGTTGTTGATTTTTCTGCACTTTTCTCCTCCTTTTCATAAGAATTTTTTGGACCTCCTCTCCAGAGGCTAGAATAATAAGGAAAATTGAGCAAGCACAAGGCAAAGATGACATAAACAATAACATGTAAACACGGTAGAGTAAAATTAGAATAAAAAGAGGAAACAAAGAAAAAGGTAATAAATTAAATTAAATTAAATTGAAAATACTAGGAGGGATAGAAAAGGAAATTTTTGGAGTAGAAGGTGCCATTTCTGTTAGCGTGAGTTCCTGGAAATTTGCACAACAACATGAGCTACAGTGCAGGTAGCTTGAGCCGAGGCATTAGCGTTAGCATTAGTGTGAGTAAGCATGAAGGACAAGGGTAGAGGGAAGGCAAGCAGGGATAAGGGAAAGAGGCAAGTAGCTCTGGCATTCATGGAGAAGAGTGAAGAGCTTCTCCAACATCTCCCCCAAGCCAGGATTCCAACGTGGAAGAAGGCTTTGCACAGGTAAGTTTATTTCCCCTCCTATTTTTCCTCCAGCAGCATTACCTAGGGTAAGATTTTGTGGCTGTGATTTTGGGATTTCTAGACTTGTGGCATCAACGTGAGTGGCATGAATGTAAATTTGGGGCATGAGTGCTAGGATATGTAGCCCAGCATGAGCTTTTTAGTGCTTCTTGTGATGTGCGTTTTGGGGTTTTCTCAGATTTTTGGGGTTTTCACTTTTTGGGCTTAGGGCAAGGGCAATGCGAGCTATGGATTTTTGGGTTTTTTATGGTGTCCTAGGCCATAGGATTTTTGGTTTTCTTAGCGTAATCCTAGGAGAAGGGAGAGTTAGTAGGAAAGACTAGTTTTCAATTTGGTTGCAGCGTGAGCTGTGTCATTTGGGGAAACTTTAGCATCAATTTTTTTTCTTTTGATCATGGCTTGAAAGTGTAAAGTAATTTTCCAGGATGTTTGTTATTTATTGATTTCTATATTTATGTTGTTTATACTATTTATTATTTTTCCTGAGATTCATGATTTAAACCTTGCTTGAGTAAATGTTTATGTTCCATGAATTATTGTGAAGTGGATTTTAATGTACCCCAGTGAGTGTCAGATACACTAAATAGATATTGGTGTTCTTGTCTCATGGGGTGCAGTATTTGTTTATGTGATGTTGACCTATCGTTAGTACTTGGATTTTTTACTTACCCAATGTTTCGGTTGTATGTAGGGGACCTAAATCTTCTCTCCTTGTAATTGAGCTTGTTAGCATACTTGCTTGGTTTGGCCCCTTTGGGCCAAACACACCTTCCTATGACATGCGAATCAGGCCCCATGTGATATGGTTCCATCTCGATGTTAGTTTGTTTTTGTCATTTATTCTACAAAACTTTAATGTGGTTATATGGTCTCACCTAAGTGAATAGATGGCTCATGATATTATTGAGACCATGTTAACTGGGTCTACATAAGACATGCTTGCCTTTATCATTGATATCGATGAGGGACATTTTAGAGTTGAGGGAGGCCCTGTTGAGGGTTCTAGATCTACTCATCCCTTGACATGTGTGTGGGAGCTACCTACCTATAGTCATTACAATAGCAGCAACACACTTTTCTTAGCCCTTCATGTGCATACTTTATTTCAGAACCCACCTAGGATAGTATATAAAGTGGATAGGTATGCTTTCTTGAGTCTTAATTTACATTTTTGATTTCATTTTTGAATTTTATGTCATCATCTAAATGTAAATGTTGTTTTCCTATGCAGGACCCATTTTGAGGAGAATGGGATGAGCGATGATGGTGGTGGACTTGCTTTAGCACGTATAGCGTTAGAGACATTTATGGTTGGCCCCATTCTTCATGCCGCAGTAATGAACCAGATAAAAGTGGCTATAGTGGACTACCATAAGTAGTTTTCAAGAGCCTTTGAGTGCTGCCAAGTGTGTAGTTGGTTACATAAGGATTGGTCTTCTAATTGGCCAATTTTTCCTCAAAGGATTGATCCTGCACCCACTCGCCTACACTAGTTAGAGATGGTAAGTGACCGCACCTTAGAATTNGTGAGTATATGCACCATTTTTAAATTTTAAATTTTAAATTTTTGAGTGAAAAATAAGATCTTGGGGATTTTAAACTCTTATAAATTTTCACCCACATCATTACGTATTTCCATATGTTTATATAAATTTATTTATTCTTGTTGTTGATTTTTCTGCACTTTTCTCCTCCTTTTCATAAGAATTTTTTGGACCTCCTCTCCAGAGGCTAGAATAATAAGGAAAATTGAGCAAGCACAAGGCAAAGATGACATAAACAATAACATGTAAACACGGTAGAGTAAAATTAGAATAAAAAGAGGAAACAAAGAAAAAGGTAATAAATTAAATTAAATTAAATTGAAAATACTAGGAGGGATAGAAAAGGAAATTTTTGGAGTAGAAGGTGCCATTTCTGTTAGCGTGAGTTCCTGGAAATTTGCACAACAACATGAGCTACAGTGCAGGTAGCTTGAGCCGAGGCATTAGCGTTAGCATTAGTGTGAGTAAGCATGAAGGACAAGGGTAGAGGGAAGGCAAGCAGGGATAAGGGAAAGAGGCAAGTAGCTCTGGCATTCATGGAGAAGAGTGAAGAGCTTCTCCAACATCTCCCCCAAGCCAGGATTCCAACGTGGAAGAAGGCTTTGCACAGGTAAGTTTATTTCCCCTCCTATTTTTCCTCCAGCAGCATTACCTAGGGTAAGATTTTGTGGCTGTGATTTTGGGATTTCTAGACTTGTGGCATCAACGTGAGTGGCATGAATGTAAATTTGGGGCATGAGTGCTAGGATATGTAGCCCAGCATGAGCTTTTTAGTGCTTCTTGTGATGTGCGTTTTGGGGTTTTCTCAGATTTTTGGGGTTTTCACTTTTTGGGCTTAGGGCAAGGGCAATGCGAGCTATGGATTTTTGGGTTTTTTATGGTGTCCTAGGCCATAGGATTTTTGGTTTTCTTAGCGTAATCCTAGGAGAAGGGAGAGTTAGTAGGAAAGACTAGTTTTCAATTTGGTTGCAGCGTGAGCTGTGTCATTTGGGGAAACTTTAGCATCAATTTTTTTTCTTTTGATCATGGCTTGAAAGTGTAAAGTAATTTTCCAGGATGTTTGTTATTTATTGATTTCTATATTTATGTTGTTTATACTATTTATTATTTTTCCTGAGATTCATGATTTAAACCTTGCTTGAGTAAATGTTTATGTTCCATGAATTATTGTGAAGTGGATTTTAATGTACCCCAGTGAGTGTCAGATACACTAAATAGATATTGGTGTTCTTGTCTCATGGGGTGCAGTATTTGTTTATGTGATGTTGACCTATCGTTAGTACTTGGATTTTTTACTTACCCAATGTTTCGGTTGTATGTAGGGGACCTAAATCTTCTCTCCTTGTAATTGAGCTTGTTAGCATACTTGCTTGGTTTGGCCCCTTTGGGCCAAACACACCTTCCTATGACATGCGAATCAGGCCCCATGTGATATGGTTCCATCTCGATGTTAGTTTGTTTTTGTCATTTATTCTACAAAACTTTAATGTGGTTATATGGTCTCACCTAAGTGAATAGATGGCTCATGATATTATTGAGACCATGTTAACTGGGTCTACATAAGACATGCTTGCCTTTATCATTGATATCGATGAGGGACATTTTAGAGTTGAGGGAGGCCCTGTTGAGGGTTCTAGATCTACTCATCCCTTGACATGTGTGTGGGAGCTACCTACCTATAGTCATTACAATAGCAGCAACACACTTTTCTTAGCCCTTCATGTGCATACTTTATTTCAGAACCCACCTAGGATAGTATATAAAGTGGATAGGTATGCTTTCTTGAGTCTTAATTTACATTTTTGATTTCATTTTTGAATTTTATGTCATCATCTAAATGTAAATGTTGTTTTCCTATGCAGGACCCATTTTGAGGAGAATGGGATGAGCGATGATGGTGGTGGACTTGCTTTAGCACGTATAGCGTTAGAGACATTTATGGTTGGCCCCATTCTTCATGCCGCAGTAATGAACCAGATAAAAGTGGCTATAGTGGACTACCATAAGTAGTTTTCAAGAGCCTTTGAGTGCTGCCAAGTGTGTAGTTGGTTACATAAGGATTGGTCTTCTAATTGGCCAATTTTTCCTCAAAGGATTGATCCTGCACCCACTCGCCTACACTAGTTAGAGATGGTAAGTGACCGCACCTTAGAATTCATTTTCCTTTTTTGTTGCATCATTGTGTGTCATGTTCCTTTTCTAAATTTTCTCTCTATATTTTTCTTTTATAGTAGCCATCCCCATTGAAGAAGTTACCATTACAACAGGGTGCACTGAGGCCGCACTTTTTACAAAGTACGGGGAGGTAGAGAAATCACAAAAATGGTTACATAAGCAAGCTTTTGATTTGATCATCAGCGCCCTCACCTAGGCAGGTTTGATGGACCTATTTACAGCCTTGACTCCTAGAATTCCAATTGCTGAAATGGTTACCATTGTTGACTCTTTCAGTGGTGATGCTTCTCATTTTACCACACAGGTTCGAGGAGTAAAGTTATCATTCCACTTAACCACTGATTTTCTTTCCGATCTTTTTGGCGTTCCCATGAATGGTGCAACAGTAGTTGTAGATAAAGCAACTAAAGACAGATAGGTCATAAGGGAGCTTGAGTAGTGGTTAGGTGTGTCTAAGGGCTCTAAGGGATTTGCTATGTGAGAGGATACCCGATCAATGGAGGTGAACTTCCTGTATCCTCTCTTTTGGGCACGGACATTTTCCAAATCTCTTTGTCAAGGAAGAAACCTTGGGATTAAGTCTGCGCATGTGATTTGTGCAACTTTAGAGATAGGCATGCAATACAATTGGGCACAATTTCTGGGATCTATCCTTCGTGGGAAGATCATCAGGTTACGTTCTAGCATCCATGCAAAATTCCACTTCACCTTTGCCTTCTTTGCAGGGTACCTGCGTAGGTTCGCTGAATTCCTAGTACTTCATGAGGATAACTGTCACATTTTGAGAGACCGTTCACAACTATCCTACCCTTGGATTCACCACTTATACAGCACCACTAGATCCCCGGACTCACTGGAGGACATTAAGGAGTCAGTATTAGTCACAACTGGGGGTGCAGCTAGATGTTTCCATCATTCCCATGATAGCTTGAATTTGGAACTGCCTAGGCTATGCACATCTACTAAAAGGGCTGAACGTTTTATTGGTGAGACTATTGGAAAGTCCAAGACAAAGGTGAAGAGGAAAGAACACCCAAGGAAACCTGCTCCAGATGTGATGCCAACAAGAGTAAAGAGAATTCGGTTTGTACTACTAGTGGAGGGTAAGTAGTTTATTTTATTGTTATATATTTATTATTTTTTTGCCTTTTGGTTTATATGTTATTGGATGTACTTATGTACTATGTCATACTAACTCTAAGATTCTGGTGTTATTTCAGAGGAAAGTCCAGAAAGGGAGAGAGAGATCATGGCTCTAGTACTTGAGGGGAAAGGAAAAGAAAAAAAAGAAACAATCGAGGAAGAAGAAATTCTTGCCCCACAAGAGGAGGATGTGACAAGCAATGTGGGGACAAAGCTTGCGAAGGCCTTGGATGCACTTAGGCATTCAAGTGATGAAAGAGATGTCTTCGATGGTTTCTTTGATGGATCTTTGTAGCTTGGTGATTCGCCTAAGCTAAACAATGAAGGGCTTCTTGGTATGTTCCCTTTAGCTTAATCCTTATTCTATGTCTTTTAATTTTTGTGTGTTATTCTTAATTATCTTGATTATTAGAGGTAGATGCTGAAATTTCTGAGGCACATACACCCTGGGCCAAGGTGTTAGGATCACAGGCCCTAATTGAGGAGGCCTCCCCTACTTGTCCCACATTAACTAACCTGTTAAGGCCATGGCCTGAGATGCCTAGCAAAATGGATTTTTTTATAGGCATTGTTAATGATGTGATTGTTTGTCTACAAGAAGCTCATCCAGAACTAGGTATGTGTACATTACATGTCATGCTAAGTGTCTGGTTCTATTTGTGTTTCTTTGTGCTCATTGTTGATCATGATTGATTCATGTGGGAGGCATTTGCACTTGCAAGCACCAAGCTCTAGTGGGATCCTTCTAATGCTACTCATATTGATGTCCATGTTAAATTTCTAGAGAATATTGAGTAGGTCCCAAGAAAGATTTACGATGTAGTTTCTGGTTGCGTCATATAGAATCCCAAGTCAGTTTGGACTTCAAGGAGTTTGATTGAGTATCTATGAGACAAGGTTCACTCATTGAAGGAGATACTAGTAAAAGAGAGAGATGAGAAGAGGGTTCTCTAATCCTGTTATGACTTTGCCATTGCTAGGTTATCTGGTGATAGCACATGGTGCTCATCCAAAATCACCTACATGCGTTATTGGATGATTTTGAATAACAAAGTGTAGGTGACACAGGACTTAGTAGAACAAAGGGCATAGATAGATTTGCTGAATAGGAAATGTCAAGATTGGAAATCCTTTGCTGCCAAAGTACAGAAATTGGGCCAAGACCAAAAGGACCAGAAGCATCAGTAGAAGAAATGGTTAAGGGAAGGGTCAATTGAACATCATTGGATGGAGATGTTCATTGATGAATTAGGTTTGTGGGTTGCTTATGATATTTTTGCTGAGTGCACCAAGATGGAGGGATCTCCTGAGAGAACAATTACGACCCCCTTTGGGGAGATTGCGATAGGTGTGTTCTCTCTTGGGTGCCCTACTTTGACCTTGGTGGACAAGGGCAAAACACTCGCTAGCATTGAACTTGGCTTGGAGGAGGATTGGGCAAATGTGCTTGACAAGGAGATTCTACGGCATTTGGAGACCAACTTAGGGCCTTCTTCACTTGTGAGTGTTTTATTGTGGCATTTATTTTTTGTATGGTTTTATTGTTTTCATTGTTAGTGTTACTATTTTTCTGATTTCTGTGTTTATGATTTGCTTTACTACTCTTACCTATTTTGTTTTGTTTTTCTTTTCTATTTGTAGGGACATGTTAATGATGGAGCTAGCCCTAGTGGAGCAGGAGCGGATGATGAAGAGGATCTTGGGGATCAGCCCCCTCCATGAGCTTTACATTAATCAGACTTAGGTCATTAAATGTTTTTAGATTTTTGGATGTTTGATGGAATGTATAAAGACTAGTGTAATGACCTAGATTTAATTGTGGTATAAAATGGTTGCATTCCTTCGTTACTTTGATGTTCTATGTATATATACATATTTTTTTGTTATTTTTCATGTTTTTCATTGTTTTTCTTATTTTCTCAAGTATATCGTGAACATATGCATGTAACTAAATGCAACATAAATTTCTAAAATGTAAAGCGAAATGTAAGGTAAATATTTGAAGAAGAAGGCAACAACCATGCACGAATCTAAATTATAACTTGTGACTTATAAACAAAAATTCAATGTAAAATGATGGGAGTTTGTGAATCTGTAACTTTTTGACTCTAGTTTAAAGCCATTTCGGGCTAGGTACATCAGTTTAAAGTCATGATGGACTATTGCATCTATTGTTAAAGATAGAAGGATTACCATTTTTATGCCGTAGTGGGCCAAAAGTAGTAATGGTTTCAAAAATTTTTAAGAGGAAATGATCATTTTTGAACGTGGCGAGTTTAATGTCATTGCAGACGTTTATTGGCAATTTAATGTTATACCAGATGATTGGTAGTTTAATGTCATTTCAGAAATTTCATAGTTTAACATCATTTCAGACATTTGGTAGTTTGTGCAGCATTTAGATAGGTAGCGTGGTCAACATTTCGACAAACAACAAATAAGGTAGACTTCCTTCTAGTGCCAATTTACTGTACTGACCTAAATTGTCGATGTAAGGCTAGAAGGGCAAAAAAACACTGAAAGATCGTCAGGTAGACAAAGCTAACTCTACATTTACATGAGGGAAAGCTGGAAAAGGAAACAAAGGTAGAGTGCCTTGAATGGTCTGCACACAAATCAACCAAGTGAAAACACCACAAAAGTTTAGCCTAGCACTTTCAAACAAGATTCAAGCTAAGTCATGGAGTTACCCAAGCATGAATACAGCATGACCAAACTTGGAGGCCTCTGAAATAGACCCCGATGGTTCACAATTCAATAGGCAAGGTTCCCCTAGGGTCCACAGAAGATTCCACCAACTTCCAACATCCAGAATCAAAATTTTTGGGTTCAGAATGCTTAGTTTTGGCTAAGTACACTTTGGTTACGCTGTGGCTTACGCTGCACAGCGTAAGGATCAGTGTAACAAACTTTTGGAGCCCCAAACCTGAGTCAAAATAGGCTGAAGTTAAGTACAAGGATGTTCCATGACCTTCAACAAGGTCCCCAGTAGCTCCTAACCTCTAGAAAATTAAAATTTGGGTCTTAAATGAGGTATTTTCAATTGATTACGCTGGAGCTACATTTTCATACACTACACAGCATATGCACATCTTGACCAAGATAAAATAGCCTAATTTAGGCATCTCAAGGAAAACTTTTGACATGGATTCCACTCCTGAGGGCTAGGCAGTAGTTGTGTATGATTAGAAGCTCTAGAAACACAAAGATTGACCCTCAAATAATGCATTCTTTAGTTCATACGCTAAGCTTACACTGCACAGCGTAAGCACAACATAACCAAGCAAAAATAGGGCAAAACAAGCAGTTTTAGGTAGCATCCTCAACACTAGAGCAACCCACAGGGACCAACAACACTTTTACTTGTTCACAGGCTTCAAACACTCCAAATTTGAGCCTCAAAGGTGTCATTTTGACTTGATTATGCTGGGGTTAGTTTTTCATATGCTGGACAACGTATGAACAGTGTAACCAAACAAAACATGCCTAAAACTACATCAAAATTAGTCAAAAGATAGCATTCGGAGCACCCTGGAGGATAAGCAGCACTCAGACATCAAGAAACAGGCATCATCACATAGAACCTAGCTTCAGAGATGGTAATTTCACTTGGTCACGCTGAGGCTTACACTGGCTAGCATAAGCCTAGCGTAAGCAACCCAAAGTGATCCAAAATAGCATCAAATCCAAGGTAAAATTGGCTCAAATTTGTCCTGCAGAATCCTCCAGAAATCAAACATGCAGATCTACCTTTAGAATAGGATTCAAAGGTCAAAATTGGGTTCAAAATGCACTATTTTTGTTGCACACACTAAGCAGTGTATGGCAGCGTATGGATCAGTGTATGATACAGGGTGTGCACTGGTGATGCTGAATTCCCGTACGCTGGATGCTGGACACCAATGCCGAGACATGCTAGAGCCTTCCAAGACACACAGATGAAGAAAACAACACACCAGAGCATAGATCTAGAGGCTAGAGACATAATTCTTTGTTGTAACATAAAGATTCTTTTGTAAATTTCAAATTCTTTCAACGTGCCAAGTTCATACGCTATGAGTTTCATACACTAGCGTAAAAGTTGGTCATGCTAGACACTGTACATTGTGACATTTCATGCATCTAGTCAACGCACACACCTATCACCTGATCTAAATTTTTCTCACCCTGCATCCACTGATCTTCTCCTAGATCCGAATCTCATGCCCAAAATCCTATAAATATCCTATTTCTGCACTAGATCGATGTTGGAAAAATTGAATCTCACATACTGAGGAAATCTGGGCATCAATCTCGTACGCTAGGCTTCATACAAACTTGGACACTATACACCTGCAATCCAAAACTTGCATCTTCCCAGCATCCGTTCTCATCCATCAAGGCTAAATGTCTGCCTTGTGACCAATCTGCAACTGCGTTCTGACCAGTGCATTATCAATAATTGTTTACATTAAAAATAGTTTGCATTATTGCCCAGATTCTTGTATTTTACATTATTTTTCCTATATTCATTATTTAAATAGTTTACATTCATTTTCATTTGTTTACATTCAGTTTTACATTTATTTACATATAACCCAACGCATCGCAATTGCATACGCTAGGGGAGGTCCTCGTTTGATCTACGTGCAGACCATTCAAGGCACTTTGCCTTCATTAATTTCCAGCTTTCCCTCAGGCAAAGGCAAGGTCTTACTGTTTCATCCATAGATCTCTCAGTGTCCATTCATTCTAGCATCTCACCGATGATTTCAAACGGTACAGTAAATTGATGCTAGAAGTAGGGCCATTTCTCTGTTAGATCTGCCTCTTAGCATCCCAGATCTAGCATTCACACACTACTGTGATTGTCAACATTCCTATGTTGCCTTGTTCCTAGCATTCAAGCATTTTTTCCTATTGATAAATCCTATTTTCCAGTCCAGATGTTGTTTTAGAGTTTTCCAGGCACATTCCTGCTTAAATCATAGTGTCCTACACCTTCCTTTCTTAGATCCAGATGCTGCCCACAGCATCCTGCGCTCTTTGCTAGTTTCATACATTGTTTATAGTGTTCCTCATCCTTATCTCTCTTTTTTGACGCTATTCACAGTGTCGAGATCTAAGTTTTCTTCTCAGACACTGCGTCTAGCACTTAGTTTTCTCACCCAGATGCCCCATCCAGCGTCTAGATGCTATTCTACAGGTCAAACACTGCAACATCATTCATTTATATTTCAACATTTCTGTTCATACACCATACACCGTATTACACCACTCCTTTGGCGTTCACACCCTATTTTTCTTAACATTAGCACCATACACTACTCCTTACCCTACCTTATATGTTGTGCACATTAATTATATGATGTACCTCTTGAAACTCCTTGCATGCTACTTCTGGTGTGCATATGCTACAGTACATTTTTATATGCTGCATTCCTTTGTACGTTGTTCAATACTTAACCATATTTTATCTCTCTAACACTTAGCCATTTATTTTCTCTCTTACACTATTACATCTAGACACTTTGACAATGGACCTTGTGCACACCAACACCTCTGCCTTGCTTGCCTATAACGTCGATGCCTCAGTCTCAAACCCAATGACCGCGACCGAACCCATAGTGGCTCATGACGAGATTAACCCCTAGGGGCCATCTCGCCGATCACTAAGACTACAAGGTAGAGATCCCTCACTCACAATTCTGACCCCCGAGTAATACAACTTTATATGCATTAAGATCCAGGCTAACTTGGCCATCGACCAAACAGAACTAGACATAAAGAGACACTATGAGATCATCAAGAAAGGAGGTCATGAATTCATTTCTACCCCCTATGACATCATCCCACTCTCTAAATACCACCACAAACTCATCTCCCAACTCCTTATGGCAAGGAGTCAAGCCCCACGACAACCTGCCATAGAGCCCCAACGCGAAGACAACGAGGATGACTTTGTCGCACAATCCAAACATGGGGACTCATACCAAAAACTTAGTCCTCATGCTCAATTTAATTCATTACTCCATCCCTACTTAGGAGAAACTATCCCACTTCATGCATCCACCTGCAGTCAGGCGCCTGTTTCTCAACAGGAAGCCTCAACCTTCACCCCTGCTTTCCCCTCTCTATTCGACCTGTCCACCTCTACTATCCCTCAGGTCAGAACATCACCATCTCTATCTTCAATGCAACCTCAACCATTCCCTTCTCAAACCAACACTGCATCTGCATTCAGGTTCCAAGTAATTGGGATGCCTTCCATCATACTTGCCTCCACATCTACACACTTCATCCCATGAGTGCAGGTTCATACCACACCTTTGGCTCCTCCAATACAACACCAGGTACAAAGTCTTCCTTTGCAACCCATAGTTGGGCAATGGCCCATCCTAGTTGTCCAGTCACAACAATCTATTCCATAATCCATAATTAGCCAATGGCCCACCCCTATCGCTCAACAACAACAACAACAACCTACACATTATGGTATGCTGCCCTTAGTAGCACCCACTGTAAATATTCCACAAGTGCAATCTCCGAGCACTCAACTTTCTTCTTTCCCATCCATTGTACAATAATCTAACTTGCATACTACACAACATAACCTACCTGTCACTTCAGCTAGTGCCCAAGACTAGGTCGAAGCTAAAAAAATGATGTAGGAACTAACCGACGAGGTAAAATGCCTCAAAACTGCTAACAACGAAGAGCTTAAAGTATTATACTTTTACCAAGATGATCCTATTAGCTCTTCGGTTATACCACTAACCTTACCCAAAGGAGTTTCTTTGCCTCAACTAACCAAATACAACAGGGAAGGAGACCCCAACGTTCATCTAGTCACATTTAGACTAGAATGCCTGTTGCTTCAAGCCTAGCCCAATGCAATCTTGCATGTGTTCACCATGTCCCTCACTAACAGAGCATTAGACTGGTACTGAGCCTTTCCTCGTAACTCCATATCCTCTTTGGAGGATCTCTTACACTAGTTCATTACTAGGTTTAAATACAACTTGAAATCTAAAGCAACCTTGGATAGTCTGATACAGGTAAAACAAGCACCGCTTGAACTTGTACAAAAATTCATCCAAAGATGGAGTGCCGCACTCAACGAACTTCATGAGCCAATCCCAGAAAGATACCTTCTTACGATTCTTAAGGGAGCCATGAACGATTTTGTCAAATCAAAACTATACTATCTAAATGTGTGCACTCTAAGACAAGCTTTTTTATAGATTAAAAACATAGAAGAGGCAGCCCAAAATAGCCATGACCTTACTTACTCAGCCTTTAAAAATCAACACACTAAAAAAGATAAAGAAAAGGCTAAAGCAATAGTAGTAGCAGTAGTAGAGACTTAACCTACCAATGTGGGATAGCAAGGTAGACCACCTATTGCTCCCGTTAACTATGAGAGAACTGCTCCTGAACACACACTTGAACCATCTACCACGCATGCTACTAACATAGGTCATGCATGTACGTTTAAGAGGAAAGACCCTACTCAATACACACCACTCCCCATGAAGCCTTCCAGTTTTTAGATCAACTTTTGAAGGCTAGGGCCATTAAACAAAAGTAGTTGTCTCCAGCGATAGCCTAGAAACACGACCGATTCTACGAATTGGTCAAAAACCCAAGCTTAGAAACATCAAATGAGCCTCCTATTCCACGAGGCTTTAGACTAGATCGATTTTGTGAGTACCATCAACGGAATGGACATGGTATTGATTATTGTTTCACCCTCAAACAAGACATACAATGTACGATGGATAGGGGTGAAATACCATTTGACGATTCCAACCCTGTTAAACCGCAGAATCAATCTATGGGCGTGTACAAAGATCCCCTTAATACTAAGGAAGCTCCTTACGTTATTAACATTATCCATGTAAGAAATGAGCAAGGAATGCCTAGAAAACCTTTCTTGATTTGTGTCCCTCCTACAACGTCAACATCATCCCTGCAATCTTTGTACCCCACATACAATCCACCTACACCTCAAAAACCATTTGTCATTCATGTACCCCCTGCCAATGCAACAACATATGTGCAACCGCCTACCTGGCCCACTCCCTTTGTGGTCCAAGTGCCACCCGCCACCACGGAGGTACAACCATAAAATCGACCAACTCCCTTCATAATCAGGGTATCCAAACACCCTAATCTTCAACCTCCTACTCCTCAACTGCAAACCAAACCAACCCCGTTCATCATTAGGGTTCCTAAACACCGTGATACACAACCACCTCCAACTGTTCAACCGCAAGCCCAACCCACTCCATTCGTAATCCAGGTCCCAAAAAAACCTGATGTTCAAGCTCCAATGGTTCTCCCATGACCTTCATGAGAATGCCTCACTGACAGACTTACTAGGGAAGAGTTGGAAAAAGAACGTTAAAGTTTTGAATTGGGGCCACCAAAACCCACTCCCTTAAACACTGTACCTATGGCCCCAACAACTGATGAGCCAAGCATGAGTCATGAAAGCAAAAAATCAGGAATGCTGGATACATCAAACCCAACCATCACATTAGACCACACCAAAACCATTCCACAAGAGATACAATTGTTGGGTCCAATGGACTAAGTCTCAACCGGTAAGAGCATACCAAACAGTAAAGACTTGGCTAGTGTCCTAACTCAGGTCACATAGGCACTTAAACAAAAACACACATCTTTAAGCTTGTATGACCTAATGATGACTTCTCAAGTTCATCGTGAAGCCTTAGTACGCATGTTAACATCAATCCCAGTCAGCAAAGAATTGCATGAAAATGAACCTTCCATTCATGTGGTAATGTCTCCATATCAAGGATCAAGAGATACATCACAAGGCTTCAACATAGATAATATAAAAATAGATGAAAAAATAGGAGGAGTCACCACTGCACCCATGTTCATAACTATACAAGTAAATCAATTTAAAATACATAGGGTGCATGTAGATGATGGAGTAGCCACGAACGTAGTACCATACCCCATCATCGAACAGTTAGGGCTAACTGAACAAATCAAACCAACTTTCACGAAATTCCTGAAATTGTTTAGTGGATCACACATAGTTGTCAAAGGAATACTAAGTTTGGATTTCATAGCAGGGGACCGGTTCCCCATGTCAACTGAATTTGTAGTCGTAGATGAGATGCCTAGATTTAACTTGATATTGGAATGACCATGGTTAGCCTAATTAAAAGTGGTATCCTCACCCATCCACCAAGAGATTCACCTACCTTACAAGGGCGATGAAATAATTATACATGGTGATGCAGCTACATCTAACATTTCATCACACATAGACACAAACCAAGGATTAGAGGTCGAAATCGATGAGCCTAAATAGGATGACGTTACTCTTGAGCTTAAACAAGATGCCACACCCATTGAACACCAAAATGACAACCAATCTCCAAACCATGATCCCACAGAAAACATGGAAACATCACAAACTGTGGGTACATCGCCAGACATAGAGATTCCGCAAAACATAGAAACACCCAAACATGCTGACATAGGGGCCATCTCCCTAGACGTTTCTTGGTCCGAATTACCATTTAACATAATTAGCGAAGAAGAGGCTGGATACAGGATTACATTGTCCATTCCAACCCCTAATGTCAAGTTACAAAAAATAAAAAAATTACTAAAAAGTTGATGCCTCCGCGCACGTCCATAATGACGTTAAACTACTACATGTCCACAATGAAGTTAAACTACTACACGTTCACAATGACGTTAAACTACTACACGTCTGCAATGACATTAAACTACTACATGTCTGCAATGACGTTAAACTACTACACGTCTGCAATGATGTTAAACTACTACACATTTAAAAAGACGTTAAAATACCACATGTCTGCAATGACATAAAACTAGCCATGGTCAGAAATGGCTAATTTATTTTAAAACCCAATTAGATAGTTTAAATCTTTCTTGTTTTCTTGTGGCCCAAAATGGCCTTAAACTAGAATGCCATTGCTAAAGCCCGTCATGACTTTAAACTAACATGCATGGCCCAAAATGGCCTTACACTAGAGCAAGTTATATTTCTATTTCTTTAAAATTACATTCTTTGTTTGCATGCATAGTTGCATCCTTGCTTTACAAACTACTATTCTGCATACATTTCTTCTACACTATTGTCACTTCAGTTACATTCACACTTATATTTACAAACAGTTAAAAAAAATAACAAAAAAAATCTTTTGTGTTTATGCTTGTGTTTATCAAAAGTTTGGACAAAACTTAAAATAAAAAAAAAATAACTAAGCTAACACCAATAACAAGTTAAACTAAACATTAGTGCTAGGAGGAGCTTGATCCCCAAACTCATCCACATCAACAAAAAATGCCAATATACCATTGGATGAACTAGGCAGTATGGTCTCAACAACACTACGAGCCATTTCTTCACCTAGATGAGATCAAATCATAACACTGAATCCCTACAAGATAAAGGATAGAAACTCGCTAGAACTTGGCCAAAACCATAACGCTTGTGACCTGATCTCCATGTCATGTGGAGGTGCATCAGGTTCCATGGCACCGAACCACGTGAACACACCCATGAGTTCCACCATCAATAGAAAAGGTTTAAGGCCCTTGCACCTAGCCAGAAATTAAAATAAGTGTATATAAAACATAAAACCCAAAACACATAGAGAACATAAAACCTTCAACCTAGAGTTAAGACTATAAACTGACATCATACCCAACCCACCACTTAAAACACAAATAACACTTACGTCCTGGCGTCATGACGATAAACTGACACCACACTTAGTCCTGGAATTATGACTTAAAACTGATTCCAACCCATATTTCAAACACATAAAATAATTCCCCTATGGACAAGATATTGTAACAATCACTGTAGAGATACTTGAATGCATATAAACATGAAAATTATTCATAGAAAAAAGTTTACACTAACACTTAAGTGCATGCTTAGCTCACGTTGGACATTCCAAACAAAGCACTCACACTACATACTGAAATCAGGCACTCATGATAAAGCCATTGACTCATGTTAGTGTGGAGCCATAAACTCACGTTGGTGTGGAGCCATAGATTCACAATGACTTGGTCATGAACTCACACCTATGTACTGGAAATAAGAATCACTCACGTTGTGTATGCAAGGCCAGGCGCTTGTATTTATTCGAAATAGAAAATTTATGCTGAGCATTGAAAAACCAAACTATTCACACTGGGTTGTGAAAGCCTTATACTCACGTTGATACTAAATGGGGCCTATACTCACATTGATGATAATTTTACCCCAAATAGAAAATAATCACGTTAGAATATTCACTCACGATGATGATTGGGTCGTAGAATCACGCTACCTATTCTCCTGTACTCACCCTCATGCTGATTTTGGCCCTTTATTCACGTAGATTTTAACTCCATAAACTCACACTAACATTGGGATAGGCACTCACCCTAATGCTTGGTCTTGTACTCATGCTAATGTTGATTTTAGCACCACATTCATGTTGATCTTTAAGTCATGTACTCACACTGAATGAGGCCCTGTACACATGATGATGATAATTCCACCTATGAACTCATGCTAATTGAGCCAAGAAATACCCATGATTTATGGGCCATACATGCACCCCAGACGACCAAAAATAGGTACTCACGCTATTCTATTTCACCCATGATTTCAAAACCAGGCATTCAAACCCTCATGTACAAGCCCTAGAACTGCAACTAACACTAGGAATGCAAACACTGCAATTCATGGCAAGGAAAACAAAAAATTGCAGAAACCCTGGCCCTCCCAAAAACTACAAAAATGAAATGCACCTAGAAATATGGCTTTTGTTGTCATTCATGTTGCCTATGGGCATGCATCACTCACACTAATAAATCAACATGATCAAGTCCCAAGAAAAACACACATAAGGGATAATGTAGTCCAGGAATTAGGTACTCACATTAAGGAAATTAAATCACGTTGGAAGCCACTTCAACCCTCATGCCAAAGGAAAGATAGCACAAAATCCACTCATGCTGAGAGAATCCTACTAAACACCCATGCTAAACAAGTCTCGTGTGATGAGGGCAAGAACTCATGCCGGAGAAGGATAACTCATGCTGGGGAGGGCAACCTAAACTAAGAGCTCCAAATGGAAAATTGAAATAGAACACAATGGGACACAGTAAAGAAATCAAAGTAGCTAAAGAAATTTTCTAGACACACCAAAAATCCATGGCCCTAATGACTCATGCTGCATCCCATTCCTGCAACGAAAATAATGAAAATAGAAATGGCAAACAAAAAATAGAGGGAGGCAACTAACTTGTGAGGGGTTCCCATCCATGATGAAACCCCCGATCGTGGGAGATGCTGAAGTAGTTCTTCCCCTTCCTCTATGAACGTCAATCTTACTTGCTTCTTCCCTTTCTTGCGTTCCTATTTCTCCTGTCTCCCCATCTCGCTCATGTTGCACGTTTGCTTGGGTGTCACACTACCTTGGCTCACTCACATTGACTATTGTCATGGCCAATTAACTCATGCTTTAAGGAAATTTGGNGGCGGGGGGGGGGCTCACGCTACTCATCATTTTCGATCACTCACACTTGTCGTCTTCAAACTGCTTACGCTAGGCACTCGTCTTTAACTCATACTTTGGCTAAATCACTTATGCTTGCATCCCATCTTTCCCCTTTTATCACCTATCCACACGCGGCGCGTTTTCCTCATATTTTATATTCTATTTTGTTTTAT
The DNA here is from genome assembly GCA_015680685.1 of Gnetum montanum. Lineage (NCBI taxonomy): Eukaryota > Viridiplantae > Streptophyta > Gnetopsida > Gnetales > Gnetaceae > Gnetum > Gnetum montanum. Next base: position 1,000,064 of record MNCI01017890.1, on the reverse strand, counting down.
TTTATTTTAGCTCATTTTCACTTTGTGTTATCGATATGCTTCCAAGGTAAATAATTTCCTATGCATGTTTAATTATTCTTCTTTTGCAAAAATATATGTATGGCCCGGTACGGCCTTAAACTACCACCCCAAGTCCAGTATGGCCTTAAACTACCATACTTCTAGGCATGACGGTAAACTATCCTTGGTGTACCATTAGTTACATTTAAATATGAAATCAATTTCTTAAGAAAAAAAAACTCACCCTTGCTGACATAGCTCCCTGTTTCATTGGCAGGAGCAAACACATGGATAGCAAGCAACTCTTCATACCATTGTCTATCAATGGACCACATGGAGCAATTAAATGAGAAATCAATCTAGAGTTCATTGATTTACACTCCCCAACATACAATAATTTAGTGGCATCAACCCAAGAAACACTAGATTGATTTAAAGGAATGACAAAATCTTTGGACCTAGAAGCCGATAACATCACCGAAGATACCCTAGCGAAAGTCCCCATAACTATGTTAGATGGTGAGGATAAAATTTTAAAACTAAGTACTTTATTAAATTCAAAACTTGCCAGTGACATAGCTCGAGTGCTAAAAGACAACATGAAAGCATTCGCTTGACCTTACACTAACATGCCTGGGCTCGACCCTTGAATAGTCCAGCATAACATTATACTTGATCCAAAACTAGGACTAGTAAAACAAAAAGCACACAAGGTCAAGCTTGAAGTAGCATTGGTAGTTCGCAATGAGATCATGAAGCTTTATCAAGCTGGTTTCATCCAAGCTGTGGACTATGCTAATTGCGTATCCAACATGGTTATAGTTACAAAGAAGAATGGGAGCATACGTCTATGTATTGACTTTCATGACCTCAACACTGCAACCATAAAAAATGATTTCCTGCTACCTAGCATCGATCAACTTGTTGATTCAACTGCTGGGCATGCATTGTTATCTTTTATGGATGGCTTTTTAGGATACAACCAGATTAGGATCAACCCTGAACATCAACTTAGAACAACCTTTATGACACCATGGGATACATTTTGTTATACGATGATGCCATTCAATCTTAAAAATGCTAAGGCTAGATATCAATGAGCGATGACATTCATCTTTAGTGATTACATGTTCAACTCACTCAATGACTATGTAGATGACATTGTGGTAAAATCAAAAATAATTGAGCAACATGTACAAGATCTAGACTTGGTACTGAAATGTTGTTTAAAATACGAGCTTAGACTCAACCTAAAGAAATGCATCTTTGGGGTCAAAATAGAAAAAATGCTTGGATTCATTATATCTAAGACAGGGATACGAGTAGATCTAGATAAGGTTAAGACAATAACAAATCTAAAACCACCTAGCAACCTTACCAAACTTCGTGGTCTACAAGGTAGATTATAGTTTATTAGACGCTTCATTGAAAAACTGATGGACAAGTTGAGGCCTATGCAGCACTTATTGTGCAAGAATGTCCATTTTGAATGGACTTCATAGTGCCAAGAAGCCTTTGAGAACATCAAAATGGCACTAGCTCAACTATTGATAGTTCATCCACCACAGAACAATAAACCATTTTACATCTACCTTGCAACATCCGATTCATCCATCGCATCTATGCTTTGTTAGAAACGTGAGGATGGAATTGAAATCCCTATTTACTACTTGAGCCATGCATTAGTAGCCTACGAACAATGTTACAATGATGTGGAGAGGTCATGCCTTGCCCTTATCTTTTCTTTAAAGAAGTGGCAACATTATCTCTTCCATAACCAAGTTAATATCATCTGTAAAGACAATGTGCTCAAAGATATCACAAATAACATATATGAATCAAGTAAGATAGCTAGATGGAAATAAATGATTTCTAATTTTGACCTACACTACATAGCTCAATCATTAATTAAAGGTCAAGCTATAGTCTATCAAATGATCACATCACCGATGCAAGACCAAGAAACGATCAACCCAGAGTTTCCCGATGAGAACGTAAACACAATAGACATAGTACCTGATAACTATGATGCAATCTTAAACTTTGATGGAGTATCAACCTCCCAAGGAGGAAGTGCTGCAACAGTCATCACATATCCCTCTAGGAAGATTTAACCCTTTGCTTATCATTTAAACTTTCCTTGTACTAACAACGTGGCAGGGTACGAAGGTCTTCTTAGAGGTTTCATGGAAGCACTAACTTCACCACATGGCTCGTAGTTAGAGGTGACTCATAGTTAGTCATTAATTAGATCACAGATGTATACACATGTAAAGCTTTACATTTACAACCATACTATGACTTGACAAAACACTTGCTAAAAAAATTCACAAACATAGATGTGCAACATGTTTCCAGAAATGACAATACCATCGCAGATGCACTTGCAACATTAGCCCTAAATATTTCACCTGACATGTTTCATGTGTTGCCCAGTTCCATAACGAGTTGTGCCAAGCTCATAATTAACACTCCCGATGAACTACCCATAGCATCCGTTAGCACGCCACATGCCGTAGAATGGTACGATGACATAAAGGAGTACCTTCTACATGGTGAACCACCTCAACATCTAATGAATGCTCAAAAGGATGCAGTATAGAAATGCTCTTGGTAGTATGCACTAGTAGGGGACACGTTATGTCGTAGATCCTATGAAGGCATTTTTTTAGTGTGCATTAGTAGCATCGATGGCTAAACCATCGTAGAGCAAGTTCATGAAGAACTTTGTGAAGGGCACATAGTACCCAAGGAAATGGCAACCAAAATTAGATGTTTAGGCTACTATTGGCTACACATGGAGTACGAATGTTTCTCCAAAGTCAAAACGTGTAGTAGTTATCAAAAACATGGTAATCTCATACATGTGCCACCTAATGAGTTGCATATAGCTCAAATCACATGGCCTTTCCAGAAGTGGGGGTTAGACATCATAGGACCAATAACTCCCCCATCTTTCACAGGACATAGCTTCATTATAACCACAACAGAATATTTCAAAAAATGGGTAGAAGCTATTCCTGTTAGGAAGACCACATCAAAACAAGTATGCAACTTCATCTTTGAAAACATTGTGATTCATTTTAGCATTCCAATGAACATAATCACTGATAACGGGCCACAATTCAACAGTGTTGAAACCAGAACCTTTTGTGGGAGCCTAGGCATTAAACATTCATTTTCATCACCATACTATCCTCAGAGCAATGGTCAAGCAGAATCTATGAATAAAATGGTCATCATGGTGCTCAAGAAAATGCTTAATGAAAGCAAAAAAAGATGGCACGAATAACTAGTTTACGCACTATGGGAATATCGAACAATGCATAGAACATCCATAGGTAAAACATCGTACAGTCTTGTTTATGGTTCATAAGCTATTTTACCTTTGGAGTTGCAGGTACCTTCATTGCAGATCACACTCTCCAGACTCCTCGATGAAAGTCAAAATAATGACTCACACATTGTTGACTTTGACTCGGTGGAGGAGGAATGAACATGCACACTAGATAAAATCGAGTGGTACTAGAAGCAATAATGATGGTGACATCAACATGATATTCACAAGTGCCCGATCAAGGAAGGTGACCTTGTCCTTAAGGCGATCCCTGAACACTTGGACAAATTCTCAGCCAACTGGGAAGGGCCTTACTTGGTCATCAAAGTGTACAAAAATGGAGCATTCAAACTAGCTAATATGGATGATAACAAGCTTGCTCATCCAACAAATCATATGTACCTCAAGCCATTTTATGTCTGAACAAAGCCTAAGGTATGCATTCGTCCTAGAATCATGATGATAAATTGATACCATAGAGTAGTCCTGGCATCATAACCTAAAACTGATACCACAGATCATCCAGAATGATAATAAACTACCACACTCTCATCTGACAGAGTCTGCTAAGACTATAAACTAGCTCGCCTCTCCATAGTTCACGACGACTATAAACTAGCATTACACTATCCACTACGATGCTAAATTGGCAATGTCCAACAGGTCATGATGTAAAAATAATCCACGACAGTCTACCAAGACTACAAACTAGAAACTTCTCTACTGGCCTACTAATCTGTTTCTGTAATCAAATTGCATGTCTTCATCAAACTGCTACATGAATTTATCACATGGACTCTGACAACATTATTGCTGCTAAATTTTTTTTGCCTGTGGTTGCACGTAGTGTCTCCATCCCATCAGTTGCATCCATGTTTAAAGTGTTAAGCTAACTCATTCACTTGTGGTTTTCTGGTCTTCTTGGAGTTGTGTTTGCAGGATGACACTCAGAGGTGTTTGTACACGGATGCACTTCATCACGGCGATGAGGTACCTCATTGTTCCTGATGCATGTAACTAGGTTAATCAAACCATTCCGAAGTACATTCCCAGTTCCCCAAACATCCCTTATTCCCTAACATGTTCTCTCTACCCTATTCAGTTACATTTCCCAGATACATCCTAGTCATCCCAAAACTCTGAACACATGGTTGCACACTGTAACTCTCCAAGTAGTTGCAACACATAGCACAACAAATGAAACAGATACAAGCAGACAAGCATGAGTATATAACATTGAAAGAGAGCTATGTCCAAAAAAAAATCAAAGAGAAAAATCCATTACAAGACCCTTGGGACTTCCCATACAAGCCCCAGGAGGGAAGGTACTTGTCTTGGAAGAAAACACTCATGTCTCAAAAAATCATGTTGCATTCCACTGCGTGGCTTTGGCTGTTGGACAACGGGTTCCCTTTGACACTGAACAAGGGTCCTATTTCTCCAAAGAACGCACCCCCTCACCATGTGGCTTTGGCTATTAGAGAATGGGTTTCCTTTGACACTCAACAAGGGTCTTGTTTCTCCAAAGAACACACCACCTCACTGTGTGGCTTGGTTGTGAGAACGAGTTCTCTTAAACAGGATACAAGAATCATGTTCCTCCAAAGGATGCACATCCCATGCCTTTGTCCCAAGTCCGCTAGATACTAGCTATTGACAAGGACCAACATGATGTGTTCACACAAGAGCATTCCTCTTCCCACTATTAAACAAAACCATCCCTTCAACAATCCCTGATCTCATAGTTACAAACCTTGTCCCTATACATCTCAAAACCTCATCTCCCAATCCCATGTACTTTTGAACATGGTGCGATGACATCTGGCCAAGTGCCAAAGAATAATGTTTGAAACCCAATTGCTCATGGTGTTTTGTACTTCTTTTTTGACACCTCTTGAGTAGATTCCTTCAAGCATCAACAAAGAGGGGCCAATGAAAACACCACAAAATTTTGGCCTAGCACTTTCAGACAAGATTCAAGCTAAGTCATGCAGCTACCCAAGCATGAATACAACATGACCAAACTTGGAGGCCTCCAAAACAGCCACTGATGGTTCATGATTGAATAGGAAATGTTCCCTCAGGGCCCACAAGTGACTCCACCAACTTCTGGCATCTAGAATCAAAATTTTTGGGCTCAGAATTCTTGGTTTTGGCTAAGTACACTTTGGTTACGCTGTGGCTTATGCTGCACAGCGTAAGGATCAGCATAACCAACTTTTGGGGCCCCAAAAATGAGTCAAAATAGGCCAAAGTTGAGCACAAGGACCCCCCATGACCTTCACCAAGGCCCCTAGCAGCTCCCAGCCTCTAGAAAATCAAAATTTGGGCCTTAAATAAGGTATTTTCAATTGATTACGCTGGAGCTACATTTTCATACGCTGCATAGCGTATGCACAGTGTGACCAAGCTAAAACAACCAAATTCAGGTGTCTCAAGGCAAAATTTTGACATGGATTCAACTCTCGGGGGCTAGGCAGCAGTTGTGTATGATCAAAAGCTCTAGAAACTCAAAGATTGGCCCTCAAATGATGCATTCTTTAGTTCATATGCTGAGCTTACACTGCACAGCGTAAGCAAAATGTAACCAAGAGAAAATAGGGTAAAACAAGTAGTTTTAGGTAGCATCCTCAACACTAGAGCAACCCATAGGGATCAGCAGCACTTGTACTTTTTCATAGGCTTCAAAAACTCCAAATGTGGGCCTCAAATATGCCATTTTGACTTGATTATGCTAGGGTTACTTTTTCATACGCTGAACAACGTATGAACAACGTAACCACACAAAACATGCCCAAACCTGCATCAAAATGAGTCAAAAGATAGCATTCAGAGCATCCTGGAAGACAAGAAACACTTGGGTATTAAGAAATAGGCATCAATGCATAGAACCCACCTTCAGAGATGGTAGTTTCACTTGGTCACGCTGAGGCTTACGCTGGCCAACGTAAGCCCAGCGTAACCAACCCAAAGTGATCCAAAACAACATCAAATCTAAGGTAAAATTAGCTCAAATTTGACCTACAGAACCCTCTAGACATCAAACATGCAGATCTACCTTTAGAATAGGCTTTAGAGTTAAAATTGGGTTCAAAATGCATTTTTTTATTGGACACACTAAGCAACGTATGGCAGCGTATGGAGCAGTGTATGATACAACTTGTGCACTAGTGACGCTAATTCCCATATGCTAGACGCTAGATGTCAACGCCGAGACACACCAGAGCCTTCCAGGACATGCTGATGAAGAAAAAAACATACTAGAGCATAGATCTAGAGGCCAAAGACATAATTCTTTGTTGTAACATAAAGATTCTTTTGTAAATTTCAAATTCTTTCAGCGTGCCAAGTTCATACACTGTGGGTTTCATATGCCAGTGTAAAAGTTATTCATGCTAGACATTGTACATTGTGACATTTCATGCATCAAGTTAATGCACACACCCATCACCCGATCCAAATTTTTCTCACCTTGCAACCATTGATCTTCTCCAAGATCTAAATCTCACATGCAAAATCCTATAAATCTCCTATTTTTCCCCTAGATCAAGGTTTGAAAAATTGAATCTCACACACTGAGAAAATTTGGGCATCAATCTCATATGCTAGGCTTCATATAAACTTGGACACTGTATACTCATAATCCAAAACCTGCATCTTCTCAGCATCCATTCTCATCCATCGGGGCTAAATGTTCACCTGGTGACCAATCCGCAACTGCGTTCTGATCGGTGCACATTGTAATTATTTATCAATACAAATAGTTTGCATTATTACCTAGATTCTTGCAGTTCACATTATTTTTCCTATTCACATTTTTCCTATTTTTGTTATTTAAACAGTTTACATTCATTTTCATTTATTTACGTATAACCTAATGCATCAAAATTGCATACATTCAGGGAAGTCCTCATTTGATCTGCGTGCAGACCACTCAAGGCACTTTGACTTTGTTAATTTCCAGCTTGCCCTTAGGTGAAGATAGGGTCTTACTATTTCTTCTATAGATCTCTCGGCGTCTGTTCATTCCAGCTTCTCGCCAATGATTTTGGACAGTACACCAAGGACTTCCCCGAGCGTAAACTATGGCTTACGTTGGGGTTATCGTAACTGATGTCTTAAACGTAAATTGTATGCATGGAGTGTAAATAGAAACATATGTAGATATCATAAAAAATGTAAATTGAACATAAACTGAATGTAAAATAGAGTAAACAGAAATAATGGCTGAAAAAACAAACTATATTGTATTACTAAAAAGAATGTGCACTGGTCAAAGCGTAGCTGCACATGTGGATGGTAGGTCAAGCGCCAAGCCCTAGGGTGATGTGATGTGTGTTAGAAGTGCATGGATGCCAGTAGTCAAGTGTGCTAAGTGCCCAAGGATTATTGGTCTGAGTTTCCTAAGCTGTCAACCTTCGAAATTGCCAATCCTTGGTTTATGTGAATTGACAGGGTATTTATAGGGTTGGGCTAGGCTTGGGTGCAGAATTCATGAATGGAATCAATGGTTGGGAGATGAGATAAACATAGATGTCATGACACATGTCCAATGGATAGCTATGTGTGAGTTGGACATGTGTGGACAAGCTATGTTTTTTGACCAAGTTCATCGTATCTTACAATGTGTGGCTTACTCAAGCCCATGGAAGCACATACAATTTGGACTGTGAGGGCTCAACAAGCCCACAAATGAATATTTATAATGAATTGATAATGTACAACAAGAGAAATTGATTTTGGCTCCGTTGAAACTTTTGGATCTGCCACTTGACTGCTGCAGGGTGTTGATTCGAGTGGTTCCATGGCTATTTGATGTGTTTCTGCTTCCAACATGAGTTAATTTTGTCGCAACATGTCTTTAGCTTGTGTATGTTGTGCTTATGCTACACTCATGCTGCAGTGTGACTTCAATGTGACCTCAGCATGAGTGAGTAAAGACTTACAATTTTTCAACAAATTTTGATTTTTGAAGCCTAATTCCTAAGTGCATCAAATGTTTGGCTGTGGTTGATCTTGAGAGTCAAAAAATAAGGTTGAAAATGAATTGTTTTGAGCTATTTATGGAAGGTCATGCTGGACTCATGATACAATGTGACCACAACATGACCTGCAGTGTGATCCTAAAAACTTGCAATTTTGAGTTGAAATCTAGAATTCTGAGGCTGAAATCTGAAGTTATTGACAATGAGGATGACTTGCACCTTGGTAATTAGGTCATTCTGAGTTGGTCACACTGTAGCGTGAGTCCAGCGTGACCACAACATGACATGCACTTTTAACTTGATTTTGACATTGTTTGGAGTTGCTCATGCTGAGGGTGAGCAAACTACCTTGGGCAGGCTGGGTGTGAGCTCAATGCCTTAGCCAAATTTTGCCTCTCGAAACTTCAAAAGGGTTTGAGTCATTTTCATTTCAAAGTGCTAGGCCAAAATTAGTGGTGTTTCATTGGACCCTCTTTGTTGATGTTTGGAGGAATCCACTCGAGAGGTATCGACAAAGAAGTATAAAACACCATGAACGATCAAGCATCAAGCATTAAACATTGGCCCTTGGCAAAATGTCATTGCACCATTTTCAAAAGTACATGGGTTTGGGGGAATGTAGTTCAAGATGTGAGGGATTGTAATCTAGGGAAGTCAGTAGTTGATCAAGGGTTATGATTGCTATTGGGATTGTAGGAGAGGAATGCTCTCACATGAACAAGCTATGTCATTGGTCCTTATCAATAGCCAGTTTTCAGTAGACTCGAAGCCAAGACATAGGAGGTGCGTTCTTTGGAGAAATGGGACTCTTATAGAGTATTTAAAGGATCCATTGTAAATATCCAAAGCCACGCAATGATGTGAAACATGGTCTCTTTGAGACACAAGTGTAACTATTTTCCAAGACAATTACCTTCTCGCCTAGGGCTTGTATGAGAATGGCCAATAGTCTTTGGTTTATGATGTCAACGAGGTCATGAAGACATTTTCCATGCATTTTTCTCTTTGAATTTTTTGCTCTTTTTCTTTTTTATTTCTTCTTTTCTTTTTGTTTCTTTTTGTCTTGTTTTATTTTTTTTGTTTTCTTTTTGGTATTTTTGAAAGAGCTTATTTTCAGTGCTGTGCTCATGCTCATGCATTTGCATTTTGTATCATATACTGTGTACTGTGCTTTGCATTGCAACTGCTTAGAGAGTTACAGTGTGTAAAAATGTATCATAAGTTTTGGGATGAGTAGAATGTATCAATGGGATGTAATTGAATGGGATAAGGGAAACATGATGGGGAATAGGGAATGTATCAGGAGTTGGAAATGTACTAATGAACGGATTGATTAACCTTGTTGTGGGTGTAAGGAAGAATGTGATACCTCATCGTCATGATGAAGTGCATCTATGTGCGAACACTTTAGGCATGTCATCCTACAAACACAACTCCAAGAAGACAAGAAAACCACAAATGAATCGGTTAACTAAGCACTTTAAACTTTGAGAACAACCAAGGAGATGGAGCCACCATGTGCAATTTCAAAGTAGAGAAAATCATGAAAAAAATCAGCTTCATTAGGGTCCATGGGACAAATTATGCAGCAAGTCTTTGTGAAACAAGCACAACCAATTATAGCAACACTTATTTTCAAGTTTTTCCTGGTTGTCGATGATGTCACCAATTTATAGTCTTAGCAGAATATTGCAGGTTAGTTTCACGTCGTAACCCCTTGGACGATGCTAGTTTAGCGTCATAGAGGACGGTGCATTGCTAGTTTATAGTCATAGCGGACTATGAAGAGGCAAACTAGTTTATTGTCTTAGTGGACTCTAGGTGCTAGTTTTATGTCATGGCAGATAGTTGTGGTAGTTTAGTGTCATACCGGATGGAGCTCTATGGTGTCAGTTTATTGTCATGACTCTAGGACATTCTGTGGTATCAATTTTAAGTCATGATGCTAGGACTTTTCTGTGGTATCGATTTTAAGTCATGATGCTAGGATGTTTTGTACCTCTATTTTATTAGACATGGTACTATTTCAGGTACAAGTGATTTGTAGGATTAGCGAACTTGTTCCTGTCCATGTTAGCAAGTTTGAATGCTCCATCATTGTACGCCTTGGTGACTAAGTAAGGCCTTTTCCAATTGGCTGAGAATTTGTCTAGACATTCACAGGTGGCTTTAAGGACTAAATCTCCTTCTTTAATGGGGCACTTGTGCAGATCATGTTTTTGTCGCTACCGTTGTTGTCTTTGGTACCATTTAATTTGATCAAGTGTTCACACATGTTCTTCCTCTATTGAGTCGAGTTTAGCAATGCATAGTTCATTATTCTGACTTTCATTGAGGAGGTCTGAGAGAGCTATCTGTGATGACAAAACCTGTAATTCTAAAGGTAAAATAGCTTTAGATCCGTACATAAGACTATATGGCATTTTACCTATAGATGTGCGATGTGTCATTGTGTATGCCCATAATGTGTAGACTAATTATTCATGCCATCATTTCTTGCTCTGATTAAGCATCTTTTTGAGCACCATGATGACAATTTTATTTGTAGCATCTACTTGGCCATTGATCTATGGGTAGTAAGGTGATAAAAATGCATGTTTAATACCCAGGCTTTTACAAAAACTTTTAGTATCTGCACTACTGAACTGTGGCCCATTATTAGTAACAATGGTCATTGGAATACCAAAACGAGTCACGATATTTTCAATTATGAAAGTGGAAATATGTTTTGAAGTGGTCTTCCTAAGAGGGATAGCTTCTACCCATTTTGTAAAGTATTCAGTAGTTGTGACAGTAAAGCTATGTCTGGCAGAGGATGATGGCATTATTGGTCCAATTAAGTCTAATCCCCATTTTTGGAATGGCCATGTGATTTGTGTTGTGTGTAATTCATTAGGTGGCACATGTATTAGATTACCATGCCTTTGGCAAATGTCACATGTTCTAACCTTGGAGATGCAATTGTATTCCATGTGTGGCTAGTAATAGCCTAAGCGCCTAATCTTCATTGCCATTGCTTTGGGTGCTATATGCCCTCCACAAAGTCCTTCGTGGACTTGCTCTACAATTTTTTGACTGTCAATTCTACTAACGCACATTAGTAGGATGCCTTCATAAGATTTGCGAAACAAGGTGTCTCTTACTACCGCATATTGCTGGGAATGTTTCCGTACGACATCCTTTTGAGAATTTGTCAAGTGTTGTGGAGGTTCACCTCTTAGAAGGTACTCTTTTATGTTATCGTACCATTCTATCGCATGTGTCATTCTAATGGATGCTATAGGCATTTCATCAAGAGTGTTAATTATAGGTTCAACACAACTTGTTATAGAGCTAGGAAATGCGTGGAACATTTTGGGTGTCATGTTTAAGGCTAGTGTGGCAAGTGCATCAGCGATAGTGTTTTCATTCCTAGGGACATGCTGTATGTCAGTTTCTACCAATTTCCTCAGCAAATGTTTGGTCAAATCATAATATGGTTGTAAATGGAGAGCCTTACATGTGTAAACCTCAGTAACTTGATTAATGACTAATTGTGAATCCCCTCGAACTACAAGACGTGAGATTCCTGAAGTCAACGCTTCTTGAAGACCTCTAAGAAGACCTTCATATTCTACCACATTATTGGTACAAGGAAAGGTTAATCGGTAGGCGAAGGGTCGGATCTCTCCGGAGGGGTATGTTAAAATGGTCGCAGCACTTCCTCCCCGAGAGGTCGAAGCTCCATCGAAATAGAGGATTGCCTCATAGTTGTCAGGTATGGTGTTTATACTATTAACATTCTCATTTGAGAATTCAAGATTTATTGTTACTTGATCATGCGTTGGTAAGACGGTTAGTTGCATGACTATTTCTTGACCTTTTGTGGAAGATTGAGTGACATAGTGCAAGTCAAACTCTGCGATCATCGCTTTCCACCTAAGTATCCTATTCAAATCATAGATGTTATTCGTGATGGCATAGAGTACATTATCCTTGCAAATGATGTAAACCTAATTATGGAAGAGATAATGCCTCCATTTCTTCAAGGAGAAGATGAGGGTGAGGCATGATTTTTCTACATCGTTGTATCGTTGTTCATAGGCGATTAATGTGTCGCTCAAGTAATATACAGGGATTTTGACTCCATCCTCACGTTTTTGACAAAGCATCGATGCAATGGAGGTATCAGAGGTTACAAAGAAGATGTAGAAATGTTTATCACTTTGTGGAGGATAAATAGTTGGTAGTTGAGCCAACTCTTGTTTTATGTTTTTGAATGATTCCTAGCATTGTCGAGTCCATTGGAAATGCATGTTCTTTCATAGGAGGTGTTGCATGGGACTCAACTTATCTGTTAGCCTTTAGATAAAGGGTCTAATGAATTACAGTCTACCTTGGAGACCACGTAGTTCAGTGAGGTTTCTTGGTGGTTGCATATTGGTTATTGCTCTAACCTTATCAAGGTCTACCCGTATCCCTGTTTCGGAGACTAGGAATCCAAGCATTTTGCACATTTTAACACCAAAGACACACTTATTTGGGTTAAGCCTAAGCTCATATTTGATACAACATTTAAGCACTAGGTCTAGATCTCTTGCATGCTGTTCAGTTATTTTAGATTTGATTGCGATATCGTCAACATAATCATTGAGCAAATTGAGCATGTAATCACTAAATATGTATGTCATTGCTTGTTGATATGTAGCTCCTGCATTTTTAAGACCAAACGGCATCATAGTGTAACAGAATGTACCCCAAGGTGTCATGAAAGTTGTTCTAAGTTGATGTTCTGGATTGATTCTTATTTGGTTGTATCCTAAAAATCCATCCATAAAGGATAATAGTGCATGCCCAACAGTTGTGTCAATAAGTTGATCAATTCCAGGTAACAGGAAATCATCCTTTATGGTGGCTACATAGAGATCACGGAAGTCAATGCATATGCATATACTACCATTCTTCTTAGGAACTACAACAATGTTTGATACCCAATCTGAATAATCAATGGCCTAGATGAAGCTGACTTGGTAGAGCTTTGTGAGTTCAGCACGGACAACCAATGCTACCTTAGGTATTACCTTTCATGCTTTTTTTTACTGGCTTGATTTTTTCATCAAGGATAATATTGTGTTGAAAGATTCGGGGATCTAATCTTGGCATGTGAGTATATGACCAGGCAAACATTTTTATGTTTTCTTTTAACACTTAAGTGATGTCACCTAGAGTTGTGAGTTTAGTAAGGCACTTAATTTCAATGTTCTGGCTTTGCCATTGACCATGGTAATGGGGATTTCAACTAGAGGATCTTCAGTGATATTGTCAGCTTCTAGATCTAGAGTTTTAGCCATGTTTTTAGGCCAGTCTGATGTTTCTTGAGTGGAGGCTATTAAATTGGTATAGGTGGATGGATTTAGATCCAAGGATTCTGGGTTGATCACTCTTTCTACCTCACCGTATGGTCCATTGAGAGACAATGTTAAGAGGATATTCTTGATGGCCATGGTGCTCACTCCTGCCAATTTAAAATAGGAATAGAGTAAGAGACATCCCCTTGGTGAAAGAGTTATTGAATGTAAATGAACATAGGGTGATCAAACTATGTACTGATAAAATTGGGGGATGCAACAGTAGTCGTGCCAGTTTAAGGCCATACCGGGCCACTAATGCTGACTCGTTATTTGAAGTAAGTATATGCACCATTTTTAAATTTTTAAATTTTAAATTTCAAATTTTTGAGTGAACAATATGATCGTGGGGATTTTAAAGATTTATAAATTTTTACACGCATTGTTATGTATTTCCATATGTTTATATATATTTATTTATCCTTGTTGTTGATTTTTCTACACTTTTCTCCTCCTTTTCATAAAAACTTTTTGGACCTCATCTCCAGAGGCTGGAATAATAAGGAAAATTGGGCAAGCACAAGGCAAAGATGACATTTACAATAACATGTAAACATAGTAGAGTAAAATTAGAATAAAAAGAGGAAATAAATTAGAAGGAAATAAATTAATTAAATAAAATTGAAAATACAAGGAGGGATAAAAAAGGGAATTTTTGGAGTAGAAGGCCTCATTTTTGTTAGCATGAGTTCCTAGAAATTTGCACAACAACGTGAGCTACAGTGCATGTAGCGTGAGTTGAGGCATTAGCGTCAACATCAGCGTGAGTAAGCATGAACGATGAGGGTAGAGGGAAGGCAACCATGGACAAGGGAAAGAGGTAGGTAGCTCTAGTGTTCATGGAGGAGAGTGAAGAGCTTCTCTAGTGTCTTCCCCAAGCCAGAATTCCAATGTGGAAGAAGGCTTTGCATAGGTAAGTTTATTTCCCCCCTTGTTTTTCCTCCAGCAACGTTACCTAGGGTAAGATTTTGTGGTTGTGATTTTGGGATTTCTAGACTTTTGGCATCAACATGAGTGGCATGAATGTAAATTTGGGATGTGAGTGCTAGGATATGTAGCCCAGTGTGAGCTTTTCAGGGCTTCTTGTGGCATGCGTTTTGGGGTTTTCACTTTTTCAACTCACGGCAAGGGTAGGGCGAGCTATGGATTTTTGGGCTTTTTATGGCATCCTGGGCCATAGGATTTCTGGTTTTCTTAGCATCATCCTGGGAGAAGGGAGAGTCAATAGAAAATAATAATTTTCAATTTGGTTGCAGCATGAGCTGCATCATTTGGGGAAACTTCAGGGTCAATTTTTTTGTTTTTTCTTTTGATCATGGACCCATGTGTTCCTGCCTTCCTGGTAGAATGAATGTCCTAAAAATTTTGGTAGCATGGTGTTCTGTAAATTTTCAATTTTTTGTAGCATGAGTGTCCTGCCCTTGTTTGCAGTGTGACTACAAGTTTTTGATTTTTAAACAGGGAATGGTCAGCATTCCAAGGAAAAGCTTAGCTTGATTTTTCAACCCTCCCTAGTAGTGTGAGTCTAAGGTTCTCTATGGCATGATTTTCAAGGGGGGGGAGGGGGGGAGGGCTTAGTGTGAGTGCAGGAAAGAAGGCTTGTTTCTTCTATTTTTCACTTTTTACTAGTAGTAGGAACCTCGTTGAAAGAAAACTTGTTTATGTCGCCTACAGTGTGAGCTGCGTTACCAGGGTGGGAGACTGGGGAAGTTCCTTGTTTATTATTTTGCCAGGCCTAGGTAGCATCAATCCAACCTTTTGTTTGTTTTTGCATGTGTAATTGTCAAGGATTTCCCTGGGTTTTTAGGTTCAGCAATGTGAAAATAGATCCTAGGACAACGTGAGTTGGCTCCCAGTGTGAGCTTGAATGTGGGATGCTAGCATGAGTGTTGGAGATGAAGGTCCAATGTGAGCTGCTAGTTTCTTTGTTCTACCTTCTTGGCAACATGAGTGTCTTGCCCTCTTTGGTAGCATGACTGCAAAATTTTGATTTTTGGAAGGGTAGTGTGACTGTACATTTCTCTAATTTTTGGAAGGGTAGCATGATGGCAAGTGTGACTTTGTTGGAGTGGGCAGTGTAAACATGGGGCAAAGGTTATAGGATAAGTTACAAGTTCCCATCGTGATATGGATTATAAGCACCTATCATGAGTGTTGAGGGGGGACTACATGATTTTTCTGAATAACCTCTAATGTGAGTTGCCTTTGAAAGGTTGTGGTGTGAGTGTCAAGTTTTCTTTGCTTGAAAGTGTAAAGTGATTTGCTAGGATGTTCGTTATTTACTAATTTCTATATTTATATTGTTTATACTATTTATTATTTTTCCTGAGAATGATGATTTAAACCTTTCTTGAGTAAATGTTTATGTTCCATGAATTTATTATGAAGTGGATTTTAATGTACCCCAGTGAGCATCAGATACACTAAATAGATATTGGTTTTCTTGTCTCATGGGGTGTAGTATTTGTTTATGTGATTTCTGATTTTATGTGATGTTGACCTATTGTTAGTACTTGGATTTTTTACTTACCTAATGTTTCGATTGTATGTAGGGGACCTAAATCTTCTCTCCTCATCATTGAGCTTGTTGGCGTACTTGCTTGGTTGGGCCCCTTTGGACCAAACACACCTTCCTATGACATGCGAATCAGGCCCCATGTGATATGGTTTTGTCTCGGTGTCAGTTCATTTTTATCATTTATTTTGCAAAACATTAATGTGGTTATATGATCTCACCTAAGTGAATAGATGGCTCGTTATATTATTGAGACTAGGTTACCTGGGTTTACACAAGACATGCTTGCCTTTATCATTGATATCAATGAGGGACTTTTTAGAGTTTAGAGAGGCCTTGCTGAGGGTCCTAGATCTACTCGTCCCTTGACACATGTGTGGGAGCTGCCTACCTGTAGTCATTACAATAGTAGCAACACACTTTTCTTAGCCCTCCATGTGCATACGTTATTTTAGAACCCACCTAGGATAGTATATAAAGTGGACAAATAGGCTTCCTTGAGTCTTAATTGAGGTTTTTGATTCCCTTTTTGAATTTTATGTCATCATCTAAATGTAAATGTTGTTTTCCTATGTAGGCCCCATTTTGATGAGAATGGGATGCACGATGATGATGGTGGACTTGCTTTAGCATATACAACATTAGAAACATTCATGGCTAGCCCCATTCTTCATGCCATGGTACTGAACTAGATAAAAGTGGCTGTAGTGGACTACCATAAGTAGTTTTCAAGAGCCTTTGAGCACTGCCAAGTGTGCGGTTGGTTACATAAGGATTGGTCTTCTAATGGGTAAATTTTTCCTCCAAGGATTGATCCTGCACCCACCTCGCCTACACCAGTAAGAGATGGTAAGTGACCACACCTTAGACTCCATTTTCCTTTCTTGTTGCATCATTGTGTGTCATGTTCCTTTTCTAACTTTTCACTCTATATTTTTCTTTTACAGTAGCCATCCCCACCAAAGAAGTTACCATTACAACAAGGTGGATTGAGGCCATGCTTTTTATGAAGTATGGGGAGGTAGAGCAATCACAAAAATGGTTACATAAGCAAGCTTTTGATTTCATTATCAGCCGCCTCACCTGGGCAAGTTTGATGGACCTATTTATAGCCTTGACTCCTAGCATTCTGACTACTGAAATGGTTACCATTGTTGACTCTTTCAGTGGTGATGCTTCTCATTTTACCACACGGGTTTGAGGAGTAAAGGTATCATTCCACTTAACCACTGAGTTCTTTTCGATCTTTTTGGCATTCCCATGAATGGTGCCACGGTACCTATAGAAAAAGCAACTAAAGACAGATAGGTCATAAGGGAGCTTGAGCAGTGGTTAGGTGTGTCTAAGATCGCTAAGGAATTTTCTATGTGAGAGGATACCCAATCAATGGAGGTGAACTTCCTGTATCCTCTCTTTCGGGCACAGGCATTCCCCAAATCTCTTTCTCAAGGAAGAAACCTTGGGATTGAGTCTACGCATGTGATTCCTATAGTTTTAGAGATAGGCATGCAATACAATTGGGCACATTTTCTAGGATCTGGCCTTTGTGGGAAGATCATCAGGTTAAGTTCAAGCATCCATGAAAAATCCCACTTCATCTTTATATTCTTTGTAGGGTACTTGTGCAGGTTTGTTGAATTCCTAGTAGTTCATGAGGATAATCACCACATTTTGAGAGACCATTCGCAACTATCCCACCCTTGGATTTGCTACTTATATAGCACCACTAGATCCCATGACCCACCAGAGGACATTGAGGAGTCATTATTAATCACAACTGGCGGTGCAGCTAGCCATTCCCATCATTCCCATGATAGCTTGGGTTTGGAACTTCCTAGGCTGCACATGTGTAATAAAAGGGCTGAACATTTGATTGGTGAGACTATTGGAAAGTACAACACAAAGGTGAAGAGGAAAGAATGCCCAAGGGAACCTACTCCATATGCGATGCCAATAAGAGTAAAGAAGATTCAGTTTGTACTACTAGTGGAGGGTAAGTAGTTTATTTTATTGTTATATATTTATTATTTTGTTGCCTTTTGATTTATATGTTTTTGGATGTACTTATGTACTATATCATACTAACTCTAATATTCTAGTGTTATTTCAGAGGAAATTATCGAAAGGGAGAAAGAGATCATGGCTCTGGTACTTGAGGGGGAAGGAAAAGAAAAGAAAGAATCAATCGAGGAAGAAGAAATTCTTGCCTTAAAAGAAGAGGATGTGACAAGCAACATGGGGACAAAGCTTGTGGAGGCATTGGATGCACTTAGGCATTCAAGTAATGAAAGAGATGTCCTCAATGGTTTCTTTGATGGATCTTTGTAGCTTGGTGATCTACCCAAGCTAAACGGCGAAGGGCTTCTTGGTATGTTCCCTTTAGCTTAATCCGTATTCTATGTCTTTTAATTTTTGTGTGTTGTTCTTGATTATCTTGATTATCAGAGGTAGATGCTCAAATTTCTGAGGCACATACACCCTAGGCTAAGGTGTCAGGATCAAAGGCCCCAATTGAGGAGACCTCCCCTACTCATCCTACATTAACTGACCAGTTAAGGCCATGGCCTGAGATTCCTAGCAAAATGGATTTTGTTACGGGCATTGTTAATGTTTCGATTGCTCACCTATAAGAAGCTCATCCAGAACTAGGTATGTGTACATTACATGTCATGCTAAGTGTCTGGTTTTATTTTTATTTCTTTGTGTTCATTGTTGATCATGAATGATTGATGTGGGTAGCATTTGCACTTGTAGGCACCAAGCTCTAGTGGGATCCTTCTGAAGCTACTCATATTGATGCCCTCCCTGAATTGCCAGGGAATATTGAGCAAGTCCCAAGAAAGATATACAATGCAGTTTCTGGTTTTGTTGTACAGAATGCCAAGTCAGTTTGGACTTTAAGGTGTTTGATTGAGTATCTATGGGATGAGGTTCACTCATTGAAGGAGACACTAGCAAAAGAGAGAGAGAGAGGAGAAAAGGGATCTCCAATCCCGTTATGACTTTGCCGCTACTAGGTTGTTTGGTGATAGCACATGACACTCATTCGAAATCACCTATGCATGTTATTGGACGATTTTGAACAACAAAGTGTAGGTGACATGGGACTTAGCAGAACAAAGGGCACAGATAGATTTGCTGAACAGGAAATGTCAATTGAACAATGGTGCCGAGACCAAAATGACCACAAGCATCAGTATAAGAAATGATTAAAGGAAGAGTCAATTGAACATCACTGGATAGAGATGTTCATTGATGGGTTAGGTTTGTGGTCTGCTTATGATAGGTTTGTTGAGTGCACCAAGGTGGAGGGATCTCCTGAGAGAACAATTACCACTACCTCTGGGGAGACTATGACAGGCGTGTTCTCTCTTGAGCACCCTACTTGGACCCCGGTGGACAAGGGCAAAACACTTGCTAGCATTGATTTTGGCTTGGAGGAGGATTGGGCAAATGTGCCTGAGAAGGAGATTCTATGACATTTGGAGACAAAATTAGGGCCTTCTTCACTTATGAGTGTTTTATTCTGGCATTTATTTTTTGTATGGTTTTATTGTCTTCATTGTCAGTGTTACTACTTTTCTGATTTCTGTGTTTATGATTTGCTTTACTACTCTTACCTGTTTTGTTTTATTTTTTGTTTTCTGTTTATAGGGACATGTTAATGATGGAGCTGGCCCTAGTGGAGCAGGAGTGGATGATGAAGAGGATCTTGGGGATCAGCCCCCTCCATGAGCTTTACATCAATCAAACTTAGGCCATTAAATGTTTTTAGATTTTTGGATGTTTGATGGAATGTATAAAGACTGGTGTAATGACATGGATTCAATTGTGATATAAAATGGTTGCATTCCTTTGTTACTTTGATGTTCCATGTATATATACATATTTTTTTTTGTTATTTTTCATGTTTTTCATTATTTTTCTTATTTTCTCAAGTATATCGTGAACATATGCGTGTAACTAAATGTAACATAAATTTCTAAAATGTAAAGCAAAACATAAGGTAAATATTTAAAAACAAAGGCAACGACCATGCACAAATCTAAATTGTAACTTGTGACTTGTAAATGAAAGTTCAATGTAAAATGACGAGAGTTCATGAATCTATAACTTTTTCACTCTAGTTTAAAGCCATTTTGAGTTGGTTACATCAATTTAAAGTCATGATGGACTATTGCATCTATTGTTAAAGACAGAAGGATTACCAATTTTATGTCATATTGGGCCAAAATTAGTAATGGTTTCAAAAAGTTTTAAGAGGAACCAACCATTTCTAACCATGGCTAGTTTAATGTCATTGTAGATGTTTGTTGGAAATTTAATGTCATACCAGACATTTGGTAGTTTAACATCATTTCAGACATTTGGTAGTTTAACTTCATTTTGGACATTTGGTAGTTGGTTCTGTTTGTTGATTTGGCTCTTGATCCTTTGTAGCTTAACATGTGGGGTTGGGCATGTAGGTTAGATCTTATACTCACCTTCTGCTTCATTGGTGATGTCAAAGGGTAACTTTGACCAAGAGACATTAGTAGGAATGGTGCCTATATTTGTGTTGTCTAGTGTTTCCTCAGTGTCAGTAGGATTGGGAGTTAACATTGGGTTTATGTTTTGAAGTATGCTCATGGTTCCTTGCTTAGGCTCAACGAACTTAATTTTTGACTCTTGATCTACTCTAGGGTGTGAGGAAGTAGTTGGTACCATCGTATCCCAATATATGATGATCTCACCACCCTCGTAAGATAGATGGATCTCTTGATGCATTGGTGAGGATACAGCTTTAAGGTGAGCTGGCCAGGGATGTCCTAGTATCAGATTAAACCCTGGCATTTCATCAACCACTATGAATTCAACTGATGTGGGGAATTGGTCCCCAACTTTGAAATCCAAGGTAATCATACCTTTCACCCCAATGCGAGAACCATTGAAGGATTTCAAGAAAGAATTTTTCATGGGCTCTATTTATTCAATAAGTCCCAGTTTTTCGATGATGGGAAAAGGTATTACATTTGTCGCCGCACCGTCATCGACATGCACCTTACATATCTTGAAATGATTGACTTGTATCGTTATGAACATAGGGTTTGTAGTAACTTCTCCTATTTTCTCATCTAACTTAATGTCCTTAGCGTGAAACTCTATGGTTGTGGTCTTCGATTCCTGAGGTTGTGTGGACGATACTGCATAAATGGATGGTTCATCTGCAGGAAGGTCCTCACTAACCAAGACCAAAGTCAACATATGCATGAGAGTTTCTCAATGTACTGGTGAAGTCATTATTAGATCATACAGGCATAAAGAAGTATTATTTTGTTTCAAAGCTTATGTGACCTGGGTCAACACATTCGCTAGGTCTTTACCATTTGGGGCACCCTTGTCTATGGAGATTTGGTCCATTTGACCCAGCATTCGTATTTCTCGTGGAGGGGTCTTTACATTAGTAGCCGAATATGCTGGGTTTGGGACATGACTCGTGAAATTATCCTCATTTTGATGACTTGTACTAGGCTCATTAATGGTGGAAACATGGGAACAACATTTAGTGGTTTTGGCTTTGGCGGTCCTAATTTGTGTTGATGGTTTTCTTTTTCCAAGCACTCTCTTGTTAGTCTATTGGCAAGATGTTCTTGCAGAGGTCATGGGAAAATGGAAGTGGATTGTGTATCAGGGAGTTTTGGCACTTGAATCATAAAGGGAATGGGTAAATTTTCAAATGGTGTGGTTGTTGCCACAATAGAAGGAGCTACACAGATGACGAATGGCTTTGGTGGTGTGGGGGATGTGCGTATGATGAAAGGGATTTGAGGAGGTGTTGGGGTAGGTGTGTTTTTTGGAGGCCTGTGAATTACAAAAGGTTTTTGTGAGACTTACTATCTATTCTCCACATGGATAGTATTAATCACATATGGTGCATCATTGGTATTAAGAGGATCCTTGTAGACCCCCCATGTATTGGTTTTGGGGTCTTACTGGGTTGGCTTCATCGAATACAACTTCATCCCTATCAATCATGTGTTCTATATCCTGCTTTAGAGTGGAATAATAATCAGTCCCATGACCACATCGTTGGTGATATTCACAAAATCTATCCAACCTAAAGCCTTTTGGAATGGAGGGTTTGTTGGCTATTGCTAAGGCTGGGTTCTTGGCCAACTCACAAAATCGATCATGTTTTTAGGAGGCTACAGAAGACATTTGTTTGTGCTAAATTAACCCGACCTTTAGAAGTTGATCAAGAAATTATGAAGGTTTTATCGACAAGGGTGTGTATTGAGTGGGGTCTTTTCTTTCAAATGTACAGGCATAACCTGTGTTGTTATTTCTATTTGAGGAAGTTTCAGATGTCAGCACAGATGTATTTCTTTCATAGTTGTTTGGGAGAGTGGGTTGCTTTCCCTTTTGTCCTAGATGGTTAGATCAGGTTGTCTCAGCCACTGTTGCTACCATTGTTTTGGATTTATCTTTCTTCGTATGCTGGCTCCTAAAGGTCAAGTAGGCTAGGTCATTATTTGTTTGTGCTGCCTCTTCTATATCTTTGATTTGCACAAATGCTTGGCTCAATGTGCGAGCTTTCAAATAGTAAAGATTTGACTTAATAAATTCATTCATGTAACGACGAAAAACATCTATTGCTAGAAATACCAAGCAAAGTACAGTGTACACAATTCCAACCTCAGACCGGTGCGAGGGCCATGCTGGAGAAAATGAATCTGAGGTGCCCTAAATGATCTTGTCAATCAGATAGGGACTTACTTAATCAGTAAATTTTGTAATAACTGGATTACAAGATGACGATTTCGATGAGGAGATATGATATCGGTAATCTTGAAGGAAATGAGAATGATATAAACTATTTGATGCAATTGCAAAATCTATGTAGATAGGATGCAATAAATTGGATTTAGAGAATGTGCAATCCCGAGATCTGGAATTTAGCTTATAAACAAAATATGTTGGATACAATGATTGTAGGTAGACTTCGGTTTAAACGAAGAACATGCTAAGAACAGGAAAGCTATTCAAAGATGAAACAAGAAAAGGTTGATCTACCTTATTCTAGCTAATCTGGGCACAAGGAAGTTAGACCTGAAGCAAAATGTCCGCTAACTAGAAGTTTCTGATCAAAAGCCCTTGTCGGTCACCTTCGACATTCTTTCGATTACCGATCCTCTTTTGTTCTCTTGCCAGTCTTTGCCAAGAATTGTCAACAATTGCCAACGAAAGAAGATCGCTCCCCAAGAAAATTTTTTGCCAACTGAGAGAAATTTTGCCAACACTTTGATCGTTGTCAACTAGAGTATTTATAAGTTAGGGTCAAGAGAAAAACGTGGTTTAGATGACGTGTGCCCTGAACCTACAAAATGCCGTTGACTTGGTGCATTTGTGTTTGAAACTTGCGGCGCTACGCTACGTTACACTTTGAAGTGTAGTGTATCATAATCTACCCTTGCTGGAGCTTTGGTAATAAAATGTCCTGCGGTTACACTGCAATACGCTGGAGAGTGTATCGTAGCATAAGAACCACCCATGCCTGAATATTGCTATCTCAGTTATCTTCTTGCATTATGCTGCATTATGCTACATTACGCTTCATAGCGTAACTCGGCATAATGTAGCGAACTTGCAAAATTGAAGTGTTGTTGCTGTGCTTCCATTGTTTCTATTCAGTCTTTCTGGGGTCTATTATGCTATGTTGCATAATGTGTCATAATAGGCCCTTGGCCAAAAAAGGAAACTTGCTGAGACGTACGACATGTTGCAGATCCTTGCCTGAGCCTCGAGATTTTGCTGAACCATTAAGGTCTCGAAATTTCATGATGTTTTAATGGCCCCTCATTATTGATGTTTAGAGGGCTTTCCCGAAAGACATCAATAAACAATACAAAACACCATAGAGGTAAAGATGCCAACACAATCGTCAGCTACTGCTTAGATGTCGCTTTGTCAAACTTGGAAATGCAAAGGTTGGGGGCATCAAGAGGGATCTTTAAGGAGTGAAAGGGGGGAGGTTCGGGGAAGACTCAAGCATGTGAATAGGAAACTTTTGCAAACATGTCATTAGTTATCTTCCCGAGGGTGTTTTCCCAAGAGTTTATGTTGCTATACTGCATATGAAGGGCTTGCACGGATGAGTTTTGTTACACCCATATGGCTTGGATGAGTTGTTTTACATCCATTTTGCCTAGCTTTGCCCATTTTTTTGAAAGGATGCTTTCCATGAGGTGAATTGCATTATGCCAATCCATGGATGATTATCATGTGTGAAAGAGTGCCTGTACTTTCACGTTTTGTACAAACTAGAGGAAAGGGTAAAGGTTATAGGGGTAAAGGGAGGAAGAAGTGAGATAAGCTGTCTAATGGAGGGAAAAAGGAAGGGTCTGCACTCCCAAGCAATCAGGCTAGTTTGAGTAGCCACCTTAGAACACCGTGATGCCTCACCTTCTAGTGAATGCATTCTCAATCAACGCTATCGTAGCAAGTAACCTGCAAAACATAACAGAGAATAGAGAGCAAAAGCAATCATCCTAATTGCTAGGGAGGCTATTAAAACAAGTGCCGTCTAAAGTGAAAATGAGAGCTCATGCTAGAGTTTTGGGATCATCTCTGAGGTGCATGCTGGCTATACGCTGGGCGTATAGGTCAGCATGAGAGGTCAAAAATGATACTTTTGATATCCAAAATGGATGTCCTCAAAGCCTATGATGATGTAGACTAGATGCCCATATCCTAAGGGTTAACCTTCTACCAAAACTTGACTAAAAGTGCCTCTTCGACCTTGTCCTTGGCGCCACACGCTGGGCGTACACACTGGGCGTGCAGGATGTGCATGCTCAGGGTGTGAACTCAAAAGTGCATGAGTTTAAGGTCAAAAATTGAATTTTTTGAGCCCATGATGATGCCTAAAAATTTCCCTATCTTTGAGAGTTTATGCCTTGTGAAAATCTTCCTCTGAAGTGCCTGTTTTAGGTCACCCTTGAAGTCATATGCTGGGCATACACGTTGGGCGTGTGAGCCAGCGTGTAGGCAGGAAATAACCCATTTGGTGCTCAAAATTTAATTGTTAGGAGCATGAGACCTACCTAGGACCTTGGGTAAGGTCCTGGGGAGTCCATACCTTCATTTCTAGCTTTTTTTGGTGAGTTTTTAGTGCTCAAAAGTTGTTGTACGCTAGGCTGTACGCTAGGCATGCAGGCTAGCATACAAGATGCATACTAAGTAAAAACCAAGTATTTTGAGCTAAAGATTTGCCAAGTTTGATGCCAAATGTCATTGTAATCTTCTGTGGGTCCTAGGGAACCATTTCTTATTGAGTTCGACTCCGTTTGAAGCTGTCTGTGAGGTCCTCAAGCTCCAGTCATGCTGGGGAGCATCATGACTTAGCTCGATTCTTGTTGGAGAAGTGCTAAGCTTCGAATTTTGTGGTGTTTTAGGGATATTTCTGAGGCTACTATGGTTTTGTCATAGAGGGAAGCATCAGTTCCTATTAGTGCAAGGTTGAGCTGTCTAATAATTTCCCCGTATGGGCCTATTAGGGCTAGGGGTGCGAGTAAAGCTGCGTCCATTTGCAAATTAACCTGCAAAGCCAAAAACAAAGGTTGTTACATTGTATTTTTTTTGTTGAAATGATAGAAGGTTTTCTAGAAATGCATGTCAAAAGGTTGCTAGTTTAAGGTCTTAGCGAACCGTTACCATATGCACGGTTTGTGAGAAAGCAATAAGCCCGATTTCCTAGATGTTAGTGTAAGACTTATGTGAACTATGATAAAAAGTGTAACGTGCCACGTCTAGCATGTCGAAAAAGCTAATTTAGAATTTTGTGCAGATTGTAGTTAATGCGACCAGATTATGAGATGATAAGATACACGTTAGTTTAGGGTCTTTCCGGACCGCAATCTATAGGATATCTACGCAATTAATGTTGTGATCTTCATGCTTCACGTCGCATTGACATACCTGTGTTTTGGGAAAATTCCGCATTGGTCAGACATGGAAATAGTTAGTTTCAACCAATCCATTTATAAGTCGATGGTTCATCCTCAAAGCAGACTGGAGATATTGCAAATTTGAATTAGGCTATAGTAGAAGGAAAGCAGAAGTAAGGCGTAAGCAGATGATTTTGCAAAGGTTTTTCAGTAGTAACCATGGTGCCGAAGACCAAAGGAAAACATGTCAAATTGGTAAAGATTGATGAAGTGCAGGAGAGTTTGCAGTGGGTTTCAAAGGCCAAGGTTGAAATGCGGGAGGCTACTCCACTAGCCCAGTAATAGCCTTTTACCCTCCTGCATGATTGTTATTTTCGTTGTTATGGCGTCACAATTGTACCTATTTTGAAGATGTGTATTATGTAGGGCATTGATACCTGGTTGCGCTGGTTAAGCTATTATAGTTTGTAATATTACCGCTATCGCTGTTGTTAGAGACAAACCTTGCACAGTCGCAAGGGTTAGGGTGATCTTGGGCAATACTGTGCAAACGCAATGCATAACTGGAGGAGTCTAGGTACTATATCCTTATGTAGTATAAATAGGATTCCATCGTCTCGCCTATAATGGTTGCATGTTACACTACAGTAATATGCAGTGTTACTTTTATCACCATTGTTACAGACAGACGTTGCGCTGTCACAAGGGTTTGGGCAGTTTTGGTAACGCATCTCCAATGTAACCTGCAATTTTCTGGGAGTCAAGGTAACAGAAACTCTAGTGTTGCGTAATGAATTTTTATGCACCTTTTTTTATTTGTTTTTCTCTTACATTGTTAGTATGTCTACATTGCTGTTATTAATGGTAGTGTGTTTCATTGTAAAGGATTATGCTAAAGCCCATCCTGATCATCTTGGACATTGTGGACATTCTATGCTGTTTGCATGTCCCTGCGGCCAATGTTCCTCCTCCTCATGCTCGTGTAAAGGAGGAGGAGGTTTGGTTCCAAAGAGGCACACGGGAGTTTTTGCAGTTTTTATTGCATAATTTTAGCATAATTATTTGGTTGCATCTACTAGCCAAGAAAGCCGTTGCCATTCTGGAGATGCTACTAGTTGGATCAACAAAGAGCATCTTGACGTTTCTGGTGGATAGCTCAATTGAAACCATGCGGGTGCTAGACCACGAACAGAGTGCCAGGGTTTTGAGGTATTTATCTTGGTCTGGGAGATGCCTAGGTTTAATTGTTATCATGCCTACAACACTCTATTTGTGGTTCGTCATCTTACAACCTACTTTCAGAATCCACTTGGCATTGTGTATTATGCAGGAGGGTAAGTGTTTCCATGGAATTATGATATGAAAACCATTGTCTAAATTTGTGTCAAGTATAAACAATCGTCTATGTTCTGTGGTGTAGGTTCTTCATCAATAAGGATGGTCTCCAGGGTGATACAGATACATTATCTACGGCCAAAATGACCATAAAGGAGTTCACTTCTATTAGCAATGTACATGCTGGTGTTATGGGACAATTAGAACTTGAAATCCCACATTACCCTACTCACTATGTTGAATTCTTCACCAAGTGTAAAAGACTTGGATGGCTAGATAAGGAGTGGACTTTGGATCATCCTATCACTGTCGTAAACGTGCAAGAGAAAATCCCACTGTTTCCTTTACCTTTTGGACATGGTGAATCATGCTATGGTGGTTCATTATACAATCTTATGGGATGGAAACAATTTATAAAATTATTTTATTTTGCTATATTTTCTAAACCATTGTTTTATGTTTACAGTTAGGGAATCATGGGAGATCATAGTTATGGCCTCCAGACATAAAGCGAGCAGTCTCTTTTTTCATTATGGTGACATAAAAGAAGCACAACGTTGGCTTAGCCATAGTGCAGCCCTAGCTATCATAACCAATAACCTCTAGGAGGCTGGAATAATGGAGCTATTTTTGGCTATAACCCCCAATGTCACCGTGGGTGAGATGTGAACCCTAGTTAACTCCTTCAGCAAAGAAGCTAAGTGCCTTTACATGCATGTGTGTAACGTGCATGTGAGTTTTGATATTGACGCTCAATTGTTCATCGACTTCTTTGGCATTCCCTCCAATGGCCTTCTAGTAGAAGAAAAATCAAAGACGAGTTCTAAGCATTAGAAGGAGATAAAGGAGTGGCTAGGGGTTAAAAAGGAAGTGAAAGGAATACTTGTTGATAAAATCCAACTAGAGGTGGCTCATATCATTTATCCTCTCTTCCGAGCACACACCTTCCCCAAGTTGCTTTCCCAGGAAAGAATCCTTACCATAGAGCAGGCTCGGATCATGTGGGAGGTTATGGATGAGGGAACATGATATAATTGGGCTAGCTACTTTGCTGAAGGCCTATAGGCTGAAATGGTCAAGCTTCACAAGAAGCTTAAGTCCCACTTCAACGTGAATTTTACCTTTTTTATAGATTTCTTTTGGCATTTTGTCGAATTCCTGGTGGTTCAAAGGGATGGAATCTAGGTTCAGCAAGATCGTAACAAGATTTCCAAATCATGGATTTCCTAGGTTTTTGGCACCACCCGATTGCAAGATTCCACTAAAGGCATTGGGGATTCTCTTTCACTTATGACTAAGAATCTAGCAGTGCCTCGTACGTGAGGCCAGGACAGCATGGATGGAGCACTCCCTTCTTAAACCAGTAGTGTATCAAAGGGGAAATGCCTAGTAGAAGAAATAGTGAGTTTATTAGTCCAGCGGAAAAAACATCATCTGGCCATGGAGTCTCCTGGTCCGACTAATGCAGAGGGAAAGAAGCTGAAAATTAAATTTCACAAGAACGATCCTCCAGCTGGTAAGTAGGGAGATGCGTAATTAGTTTATATATACATTACGCTGCATATAGACATGGCATCGCATAGCGTTTGTAAGTGTTTCGATTAACTATTTCTTTTAGTAGACAAAGGGAAGAATGTAGAGAAGTTAACCCATGAAATAGGGGCAATAGTCATATGGCATGAAGAAGGGACCCCAATTTTAGAAAAGGAGGCCTCTGTTAGTAATGTAGATGGCACACAGGTTCCTGTGATCGAAGAAGAGATGGAAGTAGAGGATGTTGAAGTCCTTTCAGATGAGCTAGGAAAAGAGGAGCTGTTTGTCACTGGTGAGTTTTGACTTTTTCTCAAAGGGCAACCTCATGTTACTACCTTTGAGGGTTTTGTTGGATTGAGTTTTGCGTTATCGTAATGTCTCAATTGTTCTTTATGTCTACCGTACTATGTCTAACTCATTTTTGTTCGCGTAATAGGTACTTCTGACATTAGCATTGTGCCCTTGTCAGCAGCACCAACTCAGCATTGGGGTGAGACTCCAAATAAATTTTCCTTTATGGAAGGGATTGCAAAAAATATGATCAGCCTTTTAGAGCGAATCGATCTTGAGATTGGTATGTGAGTGCTATAACGTAGGGATTGTTGGCATTATGACATTGTATCATTTTTATTACGTCTAACTATTATTTTTATGTTATAGGATCTCACCTCAGATGGGATCCCAAAGAGCTCGTTGACTTAGACACCTCCCTTGAACCCTCACTGGAGCTGACCAAAGTGCCATGTAGCTTTTACGATGAAATGCATAAATGTGTATTACGCTCAACCCATTGTTTATAGGAGTGTCAGAATGTCAACGAAGATCTTTGAAAGAGGTTGTAGAAAGCAGAAAAGAAGAAGACATTCCTAACCTGTAGGATTGAGGACCTGGAGTCTCGAAATGAATTTCTGCTAGCTCAAGAGGCCAATGATGAGAATTGGTGGACAACTATAGTTGACTATACTCGTTATTGGATAGTCATCAGAAATAGCATCCAAGCCAGCCATGAGCTCATTGAGCAATGGATGCAAATGAATCTCCTAGCCCAGAAGAACCAAGATTGGAAGGATTTCAGTGCGATGGTCCAAGAATGGAGATAGACATAGAAAAACCATAAGCACGTGTATAAGCGAGAATGTGTTGCCTACCTCCAACATTACAGGGATTCTATTGTTGAAGCGCAGTCCCTTTGGCTATTTCTTGATGTCATTGGTGCTTCTAGAGTGTACAAAAAGTTTCAGGAGCAAGTGATAGTAAGCGCCTCCCCAGAGAAAGAAATAACCCTCCCTAGTGGGGAGACCACTGTCCCTTCCTTCTTCCCTGAACTGCCTTGATGGACTCTAGTGGAGAAGGGGAAGGTTAAGGTTGGAACTGATCTAGGAGATGGCATTTGGTCTAAGCTTACTGAGGAGGAGATCATGCAACACCTATGGGTTGGTTTGAAATAGATTTCTTTTGTGGCTGATGTGGGACCATCAAAGGTAAGTTGTAGGACTATTGCATTCTTGTTATGTGTAGTCTTGGTGGCAATGCTAACATGTGTGTCATGTCAAATTGTAGGATCAACATAAGGAGGATCCTCATAAGGATGAGTGTAATGGAGATGATGGTCCCTGCTAAGAGGGTCTTCACAAGGAGGAGTGTAATGAAGATGATGGTCCTCACGAAGAGGATCTCCATGAGGAGGAGTGTAATGAAGATCAAACTCACAGCGAGAAATCCCGTGAGGAAGAGCCCCATAGAGAGGATTGCCCCCACGAAGAGACCACATGAAGAAGGTCCCTACGAGGATGATTTTCATGAGGCATAGGTGTAGTTGGATGATGCAGGTGGAGGTGGTAACAGTGGCAACATGTGAGGTGCTTATATTGGCCAACCTTTTATTACAATGGAGTGGAGTAAAAGTACAATGTTTGTCAATCTAAGCGATATAATCTATGTGATATAAAGATTTTAGTTTTCAGGGAATGAAGCATATCATTAGAAGGATTATACTTTTTAGGTCACTGCAAGCTGTTAATAGTTTAAGGTCATTTCGGTCCGAGCCATCGTAAGTGTAAAAGGATAAAGAAAATTACCAGTTTTAGGCCGTAGGGGGCAACCACTAGTTTAAGGCCATTTTTGGCCGATCATCATAAGTGTAAAGGGGTAAATTACATTTGCCAGTTTTAGGCTGTAGAGGGACACAACTAGTTTAAGGCCATTTCGGGCCATGGCGTATGAAAGAATCGTAATAAGGACAATGCAAAAAGAGAGAGTGTAAATTACGTAATAGTAAACAACGTGGACTAATGTGACATGTCGCACTAACGTGTTCATTCACTAGCTTTGTAGCTGCTTCTTAATTGTTCTTAGATTTGATGACACGTATGGATGAGGAGGTTTATTACTCCACTCCTCTATGCCACCATCTTCCTCCTGAAAAGGTAGTTAAGCCTAGATCAACCTGTCATCAGCCACTGTTTTAGCCTGTTCAAGTATTGGGATAGGAGACTGATCTTCGGGGATTTCGATTTCTGAACCCTGTTCCATTTCTATGTTATTAACAACCTGAGGGATCATTTTATCACCATGGATGATCACTTCCCCTCCTGTGTAGGGAAAATGGATCTCCTGATGGATGGGTGATGAAATTGCCCTTAGTTGAGCCAGCTAAGACCTCCCCAAGATTAAGTTGAAACTAGGCATCTCCTCGATGATGATAAACACTGCGTCTGTAGAGAATTAGTCTCCTTCTATGAAGTTAATGTGTACTATTCCTTTGACTTGCACTCATGCCCCATTGAATGACTTCAAACATGACATTGTCATGGGAATGATCTGGTCAATCAAGCCTAGTTTATCCACTATGGGGTATGGAATGACATTGGCAGCTGCACCATCATCTATGTGTACTCTTTGGATTCGATATTGGCCAACCTGACTGGTGATGAACATAGGCGCTATTGTCACTTGACCCTTCTCTGGGTCATCTTTAATGGATTCATCATGAAAAGTCAGTAGGAAAGGCCTAGGTTGTTTAGCGATGAGGGAAAATATGATGGAGTGGATTGCTTCTTCATCTGCTAGCAGGCTTTCGTCCATGGATATGGATGTTAACATGCGAACCATGGCCTCACGATGCTTTTGTGACATCAGCAGTAAGTCATAGAGGCTCAACGTTGTATTTTTTTGTTTCAAAGCCTACTTAACTTGCGTAAAAGCATCGGGGAGATCACGTCCATGGTCAGGTTGTTTATCACCCTTCTCTTCTTCTATTTGTCTCAAGAGATGAATCTCTCAGGGAGGAACTGTTTTTGGTTGAGGGCTGCATTTTCTTGGGTTGGGAGGAGATGGTTGTGTTTGCATAGCATTGTCTTTTTTTGAGGCTAGGGCCAAGGGCACTGATGCGAGGGGCTTAGGCTTAGGAAACCCCAGTGTAAGGTGGTCCTTGGCTGTATCAGCTATCATATGCCCTTTTCCTTTCCTATTAGGTTGTGATTGGGGCATTAACTTAGAGGGTTGCCGCTACGTAGCAGGAGCAACTGATGACTTTGGCATCCTGATGACAAAGGGTGCCTTAGGTGTGGGTGCGGGCTGGGTCGTAGCTTTACTGATAGTGGGCTATGGGACAATAGTAGGAGATGTGACCTAAAGAACGAAGGGTTGTCACTGAACTGTGCTCGTCGATGTCGATGGGCTTGTCATTTGAGACAGGCAAGGAGGTACATGCAGTACAAAGGGTTGTTTTGGCTGTGCTTGGCCATCGCCTTCCATACCCACTACATTGATAGTGTACCCTACGTTATTTGTGTTTAGCAGGTCTTGGTACAGATGCATGGATTGACTCTCTAGATGGATCACTACTATTATTTAAGATCAGTTTACCTTGATCGATCATGCGTTAAATGTCATCTTTCAACACCCAGCAGTAATCCATTCCATGATCACACAGTTGGTGATAGTCATAGAAATAGTCCAGCCTAAAGTTTTTAGGGACTAGTGGTTCATTCAACAGAGCCAAGGAGGGATTATTGAGCAAATCACAATGTCATCTGTGGCATTTCAAACCTTCCTTGGGTACCTTCTTATGTTGAATGTGGTTAGTTCCCAGCAATTGCTTTAGAAGTTCTTAAGGCTTTACAGGTAGAGCCATGTATTTTGAATGGTCTTTACACTCAAAATTAGGCTTCGACTATCGAGGTGCTTCAGGGGCAGATGGAATTTCTTGATCGATGCTGTTTGAGCTGGTTATGGGCTCAGCAGGCTCCGTAGATACTTTTTTGTTGTTAAATTTCTTCTTGGCCCCCTTTGCAACTACTACTACTATCATTGTCATAGCTTTTTCTTTGTCTTCACCCTTGCTGTGGGCATTTTTGTAGACCACATACGCTGGGTCCTTGCTAGCCTCTATTGCATCTTAGATGCTCTTAGTCTGAGAAAAGGCTTGGCTGAGGGAGTGGGGAGTGAGGTAATATAACTTAGAATTGATAAAGTTATTAAATGCCCCCTTGAAGATTGCCAATAGATGGGCCTCCACGATGGGTTCACGAATTTTGTTCAAGGTGACGCTCCACTACTATATAAACTTTTGAACCAACTCAAGCGGGTTTTGCTTGACTCCCATGAGCTGATCTAGCATGACTTCTAGTTTCAGGTTGTACTTGAAATGAGTCATGAATTGAGTTAATAGCTTTTCCAAAGTTGAGATGGAAGAACATGGGAGTGCTCGATACCAGTCTAAATTTTTACCTGTTAGGGACATAGCAAAGACATGAATGATGGTATGTGGCCATTGTTACAATAACAATGACTCTGACTTGAAAGTAACTAGATGGGAATTGGGATCGCGTTCTCCATTATATTTTGTAAAATGGGGGAGTGACATCCCAGGAGGTAATGAAAAAATAGGCACTGCCGGACTAATGGGATTGTGATGGTAAAAATCCATGACCTATATTGTGTCTAAATAAGCTAGAAGGCTTGATCTAGACCCATAGACAAAGAGGTCATTTGTGGAACCGCAGGAGGAGCCATGCCAGGTGGTGGAATAGGGATGACAGCTTGGCCGATGTGCGATGCTATTGGAACTGTCCCTACAAACGATGCCGCTTGTGGCATCCACCACCTAGTAGGTGGCATGGATGGGGCGAACACCATCAACTATGTCATGGGATACATTGTTTGCGTGGTTGGGGGCACAGACAATGACCCTATAGTGGGGTCTAGCGCCTGTGGGACCTGGTTTTGGTCATGAGTGAGATGGGACATCTGTGTAGGATGCACAACGAGGGACATGTTTGGAATCCACCATGCTGTAGTGGTGGGTCCTGTCATGTGAGTTGAAATGAATGTAGGCACTGTATGTAATTGTGAAGTAGGTATTTCATGTACATACAGTGACATGGGCATAGGTGTACGATGAGATGGATTAGCTAACTGCGGCTACTAAGAAATGATTTGTGACAGGGCACCACTCGGGAGGGTAGTCAGAGAGAAAAAATGTGGCTGGGGTGAGTGTGGGACTCAGTTAGCATTAGATAATGTCCATGGCATGGTGATCATGAATAGCAGATTTACATGGGATGTCGTGGGGGGAGGGGCCACAACCAAATCAGCGTGATTGCCTCCCTCGGAGTGGGAATCTAGATTGTCTTGCCCATCATGAAGCGCTTCATCATGGAACAACTCCTCTTGTCATTCTGTTGATGGCTTGGCCATCAAAATTTGATCTAAAATCCATTGTTGTTGGTCTGTCAGGGGTACAGTGGTGTTAGGTGAAGGAATAAGTTCCTTCCCATTGCAGTATATGAACTTGTATTATCGTTTCTCTTCAAGTTCTTGTGGATACATGGGCAGATTTGCCACAAGTTTATCACAGAGGAAATTATAATGTTCCCTACGCTGAGCATGTTCCTCAGGCTTCTTGTTTTGGAGTTTGAGGGATCAATGTGGTCACTCTGGACTAGTTGGCGGCTCGACCACAGGAGGCATAACTTATAGAGTCCAAGGATTCTCAAGGTTAGTAGTGTCAACAACGATGGTTGATGTAGCCATTCTCCATGTGGTTCGAGATTAATGATGACAAGGATAAAGATCGAAAGGGTAAAGGATCACAAGGGCAAAGGCAAAGTAAGGTGAAAATGGGCTTTCTACCCTGCAGGATTCTAAAGGAATCGTCAAAGTGACCGATCTGCACCACACAATCGTGTAAACAACCATGGAGGTATTATGTTTACTTCAATCGATAATGGGTACAGACAGCTTACAAGACTACTCATAAAACATGGATCAGTGTACACAATTCCAACCCCAGACCCATGCGAGGGCTGTGCTGGAGAAAAGGAATCCAAGGTGTCATAAATGGTCTTGTTGATCAGACAAGGACTTACTTAATCAGTAAATTTTGTAATAACCAGATTACAAGATGAAAATTTCAATGAGGAGATATGATATTGGTAATCTCAAAGGCAACGAGAATGATATAAATGATTCGAAGTAATTGCAAAATCTATTAGATAGGATGCAATAAATTGGATTTAGAGAATGTGCAATCCCAAGATTTGGGATTTATCTTATACACATAATATGTTGGATACAATGATTGTAGGGAGACTTCAGTTTAGACAAAGCACATGCCAAGAATAGGAAAGCTGTTCAAAGATGAAACAAGCAAAGGCCGATCTACCTTATTCTAGCCAATCTAGGTGCAAGGGAGTCAAACCTAAAGTAGAATGTCTGCTAACTGGAAGTTTCTAATCAAAAGCCCTTATTAGTCACCTTCGACATTCTTTCGATTGTCGATCCTTTTTTTTTCTCTCGCCAGTCTTCGCCAAGAATTGTCAACAATTGCCAATGAAAGAAGATCGCTTCCCAAGAAAAGTTTTTTCCAATTAAGAGAAATTTTGCCAATGCTTTGATCATTGTCAACTAGAGTATTTATAAGGTTAGGGTCAGGAGAAAAATGTGATTTAGATGACGTGTGTCCTGAACCTACAAAATGCCATTGACTTGGTGCATTTGTGTTTGAAGCTTGCGGCGCTACACTGTGTTATGCTCTAAAGTGTAGTGTGTCATAATCTACCCTTGCTAGAGCTTTGGTAATAAACTATCCTACGGTTATGTTGTAATACCCTGGAGAGCATATCGTGGCATAAGAACCACCCATGCCTGAATATTGCTATGTTAATTATCTGCTTGCATTACGCTATGTTATGCTACATTACGCTTCATAGCGTAACTTGGTGTAATGTAGTGAACCTACAAAATTGAAGTGTTGTAACTGCGCTTCCCTTGTTTTTGTTTAGTCTTTCTGGGGTCTATTACGCTAGACTGCGTAATGTGGCATAACAGGCCCTTAGCTAAAAAAAAACTTGTTGAGATGTACGACATGTTATCGATCCTTGCCCGAGCCTTGAGATTTTGCTGAACCATTGAGGTCTCGAAATTTCACGGTGTTTCAATTCACAATTGCCTTAAGGATGGTAAGCAGATATGTTTCAAGGATGGGTCCATGAAGTTCATTCAAGATTGCACTCCACCTTTGGATAAATTTCTATGCTGGCTCTAATGATGCTTGTATAATCTAGATCAAGCTATCTAACGTAGCCTCAGGCTTTTGATTGTATTTGAAACGGGTGACAAACTAGTGCGACAAATCCTCTAGAGAAGATATGGAGTTATGGGGTAAGGTTCGATACTAGTCTAAGGCTTTTCCGGTTAAGGACATAGCAAACACATGCAGAATTACATGGGGCCATGCCTGAAGCAAAAGACATTCTATTCGAAATGTTACTAGGTGGGCATTTGGGTCTCCCTCTCCATTGTACTTGGTTAGCTGGGGTAATGAGACTCCCTTTGGTAAGGTTAAGGATGGAACTGAGGGGTCAATTGGATCATCTTAATAGAAGTCTAGTAACTTGACTTCCTTAGTGTTCACAGTTTTAAGGCGTTTTAATTCTTCTACCAATGAGTGCATCATTTTTTTTGTGTCTGCCCACTCTTGGGCAGTAGGCAGACCAGTGGATTGAGTGGATTGTGGTTGATAATGATTCAATTGTTGCATTTTTTGTGGAAAGAGATGTTGTTGGGATGACATTTTTTATGGTGGGATAGTATTTAGGATTAAGAGTATAGCTGGTGGAACCCACTGCCTAACCACAGGTTGTGAAGTAACAGCCTGAACGTGTTGGGTTGAAGTAATCAATGGTGCTTCGTGTATCTACACTTGAGATATGTAATGGGTGGATGTGGAAGTTGGTATGACTAATGGCATCCCAATTACTTGAGGTCGAAAGATTGATCTTGCGTTAGTTTGGGAAGGTAGTTGTTGGGACTCTACTTGTGGGGGTACAATGGAAGTGGACGCATCAGAGTGAATATTGAGCACAGAGAAGATGGGAATGGAAGTAGGTACCTCTTGTAGGGAAATTGGTTCTTGAGTATTTGCAGATGAAGGACGAAGCATAGTTTCTTCCAAAAAGGGATGAAATAATGGGTTTGTATAGGCATGGGTACTAATGGTGTGGTAGGAATCTCCATGTTTAGATTGGGCTGCAAAGTCATCTTCCTCATCTTGAGGCTCTATTGGAGGTAGCTGTAAGGCTTGACTTCTTGCCATGAGAAGCTGGGATATGAGCTTATGATGGTTTTTAGACAATGGGAATATGTCAAATGCTGAAGGGATGAACTCACGACCTCCTTTGTGGATAAATTCATAGTCTCACTTCACTTCCCTCTTTACATGATCTATAGGTAAGTTGGCTTGGATCTTGACACAGATGAAGTTATACTATTCGGGTGTAAGAATCGCATAGGTAGGGTCTTTTCCCTATAGCCTAAGTGACTGGTGTGTAGGGCCTTGGGGATTTATCTATTTGATGATAGTGATGGGTTTCATAGTAGTTACAAGGTTCAAGGTTTCAGCCCCAAAGTCTGAGATCAGTAGCGTTACTGAGTTAATTTTAGAGGATTCCATAATGAACATAAGTGAACTGAGCTAGAAAATTTGAATGTGAGCAACATGATAAATTTGAATGTAAACTGGGTGTTAGCACCCATAGTGTGACCAACTACAGCTAACTGACAAACAAAAGTTGCAGCGTGTGCAGTACAGTGAATAAATGCAGCATGAGCAACTGCAGTGACGTGATTGACAGGGAGACTGATAGAGGCAGGATGGGTAAGTTGATCTGGCGTGTGTAGAATGATTGAGCTTTAATCACTACTTATTTTGTGTAGCGTTTAGACAAGTATCATGGTCAACATTTTGACAGACAACAAATAAGTCAGGTCCTTCTTCTTCCGCCAATTTACTGTACTGACCTAAATCGTCAGTGTAAGGCTGGAAGGGAAAACAAACACCAAAAGATCATTGAGTAGACATAGCTGAATCTACCTTCACTTGAGGGCAAGCTAGAAAAGGAAACGAAGGTAGAGTGCCTTCAATGGTCTGCATGCAAATCAACCAAGGACTTCCCCAAGCATAAACTATGGCTTATGCTGGCGTTATCATAATCGATGTCTTAAACGTAAATCGTACACATGGAGTGTAAATAGAAACATATGCAGATATCATAAACAAAAAATAAACTAAACGTAAACTGAATGTAAAATAGAGTAAACAGAAATAATGGCTAGAAAAATGAACTGTATTGTATTGCTAGAAAAAAATGTGCACCAGTCAAAGCATAG
Source organism: Gnetum montanum (assembly GCA_015680685.1). Taxonomy (NCBI): domain Eukaryota; kingdom Viridiplantae; phylum Streptophyta; class Gnetopsida; order Gnetales; family Gnetaceae; genus Gnetum; species Gnetum montanum. The sequence continues at coordinate 961,374 of MNCI01017890.1, read as the reverse complement.
CTGCACGTGTGGATGGCAGGTTAAGCACTAAGCCCCAGGGTGATGTGATGTGATGTCTATCAAAAGTGCTTAGATGCCAGGAGTCAAGTGTGTCGAGCGTCCAAGGATTACTGGTCTACGTTTCCTAAGCCGTTAACCTTCGAAATTGCCAACCCCCAATTTATATGAATTGATAGGGTATTTATAGGATTGGGCCGAGGTTGGGTGTGGAATTCATGAATGAAATCAATGTCTAACAGATGAGAGAAATAAGGATCTCATGACACGTGTCCAATGGATAGCTGTGTGTGAGTTGGACGTGTGTGGGCAAGCTACGTTTCCTGACTAGGTTCATCGTATCTTACAATGTGTGGCTTACTCAAGCCCATGGAAGCACATACAATTTGGACCGTGAGGGTTCAACAAGCCCAAAAATGAAGATTTATAATGAAATGATAATGTACAACAAGAGAAATTGGTTCTAGCTCTATTGAAACTTCTGGAATTGAGACTTGACTACTGCAAGGTGTTGATTCGAGTGGTTCTATAGCTATTTGAGGTGTTTTTGCTTCCAACGTGAGTTGATTTTGTCATAGCGTGTCTTAGCATGTCTTCAGTGTGTGTACACTATGCTCACACTACACTCACATTGTACTCATGTTGTAGCATGACTTTAGTGTGACCTTAGCGTGAGTGCGTAAAGACTTGTAATTTTTTACCAAATTTTGATTTTTGAAGCTTGATTCCTAAGTGTATCAAATGTCTGGCTATGGTTGATCTTGAGAGTCAGAAACTAAGGTTGAAAATGACTTGTTTTGTGCTATTTATGGTAGGTCATGCTGGACTCACACTGCAGCGTGACCACAGCATGACCCTAAAAACTTGCAATTTTGAGCTAAAATCTGGAATTCTGAGGCTGAAATTTGAAGTTGTCAATAATGAGGATGACTTGCAGCTTGGTAATTAGGTCATTATGAGTCACTCACACTATGGTCACGCTGCAGCGTGAGTCCAGCATGACCACAACATGACATGCACTTTTTAACTTGATTTTGATGTTGTTTGGAGTTTCTCACGTTGAGGGTGAGCAAACTACCTTGGGCAGGCTGGGTGTGAGCTCAATGCCTTAGTGAAATTTTACCTCCCAAAACTTCAAAAGGGCTTGATTCTTTTTCATTTCAAAGTGCTAAACCAAAATTAGTGGTGTTTCACTCCACCTCAGTAGTACCAAACGAGCCCTTAGTGCCACAACACTTCAAGTTGGACTAATATTGTCATTACCATGAGATGTCTGGTCATAGGAGAGACAACTATCATGCTTTGTAGGATGAACTACAAAGAATGATAGAATAGGACCAATTGGTGCTTGATGCAGTGAGCCAATACAACATAGATGATGCCCCCTATGTCATAAACTCCATAGTATAGGTGGTAAGTCTAAACCTAAGCAACAACCTTTTGTGATCCATGTGCCTCCTAATAAGGCAAGGATCCCCTTAGCCTCCACAAGCAAGAGGCCTCCCTTTGTTAGTAAAGTGCCCCATGGAGCACCCACAACACCCTTTGTGGTCAAGTTCCTACAACAATCATCTGCTAAGATGTTAAACTAGCAACCAAACCAATCATCCACTAAGACGTTAAACTAGCATGACATAGTAACAACAATCGTTAAGCAACCTTTCATCATCAAGGTGCCACAACAAGTTGGCCTTGCAATAGCTCCTAAACCACCATTTGTCATAATGGTGCCACAACATGATGGCCCCTCACCTACCCGAAGCCCAATAGTGGGCAACATCTTGGCCTCTCCTTCTTTGAGGGTCGACCCCATTGGCAATCTGGGTAGGCCTATCAAATGGAAATGCAAGAGGACAAACAAGAACCTCGCAACCCCCATGGTTGAAGCAAAGGTCATAACTAGTAAGCAACAACTAAACATTGGGATCCCTACCCCCAAGTAAGCGAAGCAACCTAAGCCCAACTCCCCTCTATGAGATTTATCTTTCAAGCTACATGGAGGAAGTCAAGGCCAACATGATGGCTGATGATAAGGACTTTGTAGCTACACTAACCTAGGTGAAACAAATGCTCAAGCAAAAGAACACAACGTTGAGTGTGTACGACCTAGTCATAACCTCATCTTCTTACCACCAAGTGTTGGCCTAGATGTTGGCCTCTATTCCTACTATGAAGGACATCTGTGCAATAATGTTGGCCCCCACACCATAGGAATTAGGTATAAAATTCCTAGTGTGTCATGACAATGTAGTCAAGGTTAACCTTGAATGAGGGGAGGTCACTATAGCTCCACTATCCATTAGCATATGTGTTGGGTAGTGCACGATCCATAGGTTGCATGTCAATGATGCTGTAGCAACAAACGTAGTCCTGTACTCCATAATCAACAAGCTAGGCATGGTAGAAAAAATTACGAAAATAAAAACCACATGTCTAAAATCCTTCAATGGATGACACATCACTGTTAGGGGTACAATCAACTTAGCCTTCATGGCAAGAGAGCAGTTCCTCACCAATGTAGATTTCACTATTATAGAGAAGATGCCAGGCTTCAACTTGATCCTGGGTAGGCATTGGCTAGCTTAACTATGGGCCATATCCTCTCCCATCCATCAAGAAATCCACCTACCATACAAAGGTGGTCAAGCTATCATCCATGGTGATAACATCTCTCCTCTAGCTACCCATAACATAGACATGGAACAAGTGTTGGAGGTGGAGTTTCTTGGTGGTACACCTGTAGCAACCAATGTAATGCCTAAGGCTAACACACCCAAATGAGTGGTTAAAGCCAACAACCTCCTAGAGGATCCTAAGCCCTACACATCCCCTAATCCAAACCAGATTAGGAAAAAACTGCCTGATCAAGATGCTCCCTTGGCCAAAAACATGCTAAGCACTTGCTTATCCCTTGCCTCCACTTACCATGCATTTTTTACTTTTGTTTGCATCACACTAGACTACGCATTTACATACTAGATCATGCATTTCATTTTGTTTACATGTTTTTTGCTTTATTTACACATCCATCGACTTAGCTTACACATTACATTTGAAAAACATAAAAAACACATAAAAATTAAAAAAATCATAAAACTACAAAAAAACATGGCCTAGAAAGTCCTTAAACTAGCCCATGGCCCAGAATGGCCTAAAACTATTACATTTTGCATTACTTTTCTTTCATTTGTGCATTTTAACTTTGTTTATGATAGGTGCTGCTTGATGTTGTTTTTCTAGCTGCTTTTTGTAGGATCTTGCAGGCACATAGCATGACTATGCATGTAGCATAGTACCTCACACAAGCAAGGTAAGCACTTATTCACCATGATGCAAAAATTTGGCACAGAAAATCTGTTATGACTATAAACTGGCATGGATCATCCTTGGGTCATGACATTAAACCAGCATAATAGCTCATCTACTATGATGTTAAACTAGCACACAATAGTCTGCTAGGACTATAAACTAGCACCCCACGATTTTCCAAGACCTTAAACTAGGTTCACGGTCTACTAGGACCTTAAACTAGGTTAGTGCATTTGCAACATCATTGCCTCCCACCATTCTATTGATCTTTTGGAGCACCTGCCATTAGTGCAACCTTCGAAGGACTTGTAGCATCATCACCTTGGCACTTTCATTATCTTCTTAAGCACTTGCAACTAGCACAACATTTGATGCATTTGCAACATCTTCACATCTAGCACTTGCAACATCTTTACATTTGGCATTTGCATTTGCATTTTATGTTTTGTGGTTTTTTTATCTTCTCGAAGTTGTGTTTGTAGGACAAAGCCTCAAATGCAGTCATGCAAAGATGCATCTCATTGTAGTAGCAAGTTGCCACATTGCTCCGATGTGCATGATTGGACTAGTTAAGCCACTCAAGAGTGCACATCCCCCACATCTTGTTATAGCCTATGCACATCCACTCCTTCATTCCAATAGCCTCTCATCCCCTGCATACTCATGATTGCACATCCCTCTAATGCATATGCACTATAATGCAGAATTTTCCTCACATCAACCATAGAAACCATGGTGGATATAATGCAACTCATCCCATGGGGAGTCTCTGTTGGCTGGTCAAGGCCCAAGTGGATGTAACATAACTCATCTTGGGGAAGAAACACCTATCCTATAGATGCGATGTGGTTGCATCAAAACAAGTCCCATCTACTTGATGGCCCAAACCTTGCAGCTAGCATTTCGTAGTAAGCCAAACCCAACGAAGGTTTGCCTCGTAGTAAAGCAAGAAAGCAAAGAACAAAGTAAAAAAAATGGAGAAAAGCACATCCCCAAGCAAATTAACAGCACTGCACTTTTGCAATTGACCTAGCCTTGAGTCCACACCTTGACTCTCTCATAAGCACTTTGATGAGAGCTTGATGTTTTAGGGGCAAGCCACTTCATGCCATGGTCACCGTTAGCTGTGCTGACTTCTCATCTTGCATCAAGATACACTGTTTGCATTTTATTTCCTTTGCTTTCATTTCATCTTCCTAGCACATTACCTACACACTTTGCCCCAACATACCCTTTTCTATGGCACTTTTGAACATGGTGGAATGACACTTGATCTTGTACCAATGAGCGATGTTGGTGCCATGTCTACTGTGGTGTTTTGCAAGACATCAACAAAGAGGGGTCATTGAAATACTACAAAATTTTGGATCTTGGCATCTCAACTGCAAATTTGGCTAAGTGTCAAAATGGTGAAACTTTTCCCAAATTTTTCTAAGTGTTGAGTGTAGTTAGCTCCAACCACAAAATTTGCAAAATTTTTCTAACTGTTAGAATAATGGCACTTTTTACAAATTTGTCTAAGTGTTGGGACCATGCTCTCCATTGCAGTAGAGTGTAGTCAACTTTAACAAAAAATTTTCTACAATTTTGGCCAAGTGTCAGAATGATGAAACAAGTTGCAAAAAATTTTCTAAGTGTTTGAAATTTTTCTAAGTGTTGTGCTACACCTAGCACTGTAAATATTATGCTTTGGCATTGTATCTACTATGCTCAAGATTGTAGCTACTATGCTTTGCTATGCTTTAGAGCATAGCAAGCATAGCTAACACACAAATGGCCAGTTTTGCAAAATTTTCTAAGTGATATGCTATGCTCCCATTGCCCCTACTACGTCCTAGGGCATAGCTAGTGTAGCCAGCACCTCAGTGATCAGTTTTGCCTAAGTGTCAAGTTAGAAGATGCTAAGCTAGCTTAGAATGGAAAAGAAATTTGGCAAATTTTTCAACTCCTAAGGCTACCTCTCCTGCTATGCTCTAGTGTAGCTAGCATAGCAAGAACAAGGCCAATAATTTTTACCAAATTCTTCTAAGTATCCATGCTACACCCTATCCTCGGGGAGTGTCTCATGTCCTATGCATAATATGGGGCAAGCATAGCAACTAGAGTTAGAAAATTTTTGAAACTTTTTCTGCTCACCTCCAAACTTAGAAATTTTTTTGAGTTTTTCTTTTAGTCCCACATATCAAACTACCATGTGGAACTCGATCCACATTTTGGGTTAATCCTAGCCTTATAAATACCCCTGTGCCTAAATTTTTTTAGGGGGGGGGCCTTCTATTTTTTCAAGTTATTGACAGTTGGCACTTTCATTTGGCATTTTGCATTTTGGCATCTTTGTAGTTAGCTTAGTGGGTGAATGAGACCCAGAGCACACCACATCGGCAGAGAAGCATAACTACACCACATGGTACATAGTGGCCTTGTTGTAGCCCTACACCACACAATACACCATGGTCCTGTGGCATCCCTACACTACATAGTACACCACAGTCTTGTGGGTTCCCTACACTACATAGTATAATGCAACCACATTTTAGCCTTGCACTACATGATACAGAATAGTCTTGTGGCATCCCTACACTACAAGGTACATTGCACCTACCAACTTGGTAGGCATGGTTAATCATGACAAGCACCAAAATTCATGACCTAACACCACTGAGACTATGAATATGCTCCCACTATGCCTGTTGTACACTGTATAGCTTCTACGACCCTTTTGGTGATAACTACACTCCCACTTGGGGTAGTGTTCCATTTCTCTCTCCCGTTTCTAGCATTTTCTTGCATGTTTCTTGCATCTTTTCACATTTTTTCATGTGTCATAACACTGTACTATGATTGGGTGTTAGTCTCCATTGGTTGACATTCTCATTTTAGTTGAAACCCTTGACTCACCCCTATTCCATGCCTATGCTCTACACTTAGCACCATGAAGCACCACTTTATCCCTTAGCACTATTTTCGTGTTATTTGCATTTGCATTTCGGCTAACCACAACACCCCCCAGTTGTAGCCATCACCCTGGTTGCAATCAACAAAATCCCTATTTGATTAACAAGACCGTTTAGGGTGCTCTGCCTCTGCTTCCAGCAAGGCCCTCATATGGAGATGGGGTTAAGGCTATGCATCTGTTGATCCCTTGGTGATTCTAGCCACAAATGTTTTCATTTGTTACACCTAGATTGATCTCTTCATATAAAAATTTGATAGTTTACATTTTATGTGAGACTTTTGGGCTTTTGGCATCCTACTTTGTATGAAGGACTTCTCATCCCTTATGTAAGTGTAATTTCCTTTCCATCTTATATGTCTTTCAAGTCATCACTTTTACAAGTGTGGCTAGACTTTATCAAAATGCTACCTTGGTTTCATTCATATCATACAAATTCATTAACTAAGTTATTTTTTATTTATGTATTTATTGTTATTGTGTTGAGTCATGTAGAGGCATGATGTTGGGCCATCAAGATTATAATTGAAAGTTATTTTATGCTTTATGTATGAGGTGTTGCACTTGTCCCTTAAGGGATATCAACCTATTAGTATATATGTATGTGAGCTTTGCCACTTATCCCACTAGGGACTATGATGCATACGTGCTATTTATTATTTTGTTCTCAAATTTATTAAATACATAAAAATTATAAACTATAAAATTATAAATATTTTCTCTTCTCTGACCATGGAAATACAGGTATCTCATTTATTATATGTATCATATCTCTTTTATATCTATTGAGTACAATAATATATACAAGTATTCTTTGCAATTCACATTACACTATCTTTAGAAGTCAATGATAGGATCACACTGCATTTTGTATGGTATAGTTCCATTGAACACATCTAGTGGGATCCCTATCATAAGCTAAAAATTACAACATAGACATAACTTAAACTAAAATCCAAGTCTTAATTAAACATCTTAAAACATGAATTAATCATATGCAACATCTTCTAGGTCCTTATTATCTAAGCTAATAAATTCACCTAAAAATCCTAAAAAATTAAGAAAATAAGTCCTAAGACTAAGTAAGATAAATAAAACCAACCAATATTCCCTTTTTGTTGAACACGTTAGATAGTTGGATAGTTATGCACATGGGTAACTACAATCATATGTTAGTAGATAAAATACAAACCAAGCTAACACATGAAATAAATAGAATTTGAATAGATAACCAAACCAATAAAAAAGAATTCACCACCACCCATTAACCCAATACATGAAAAAATTAATGAGCCTATAACCAACATATTAAAAAATTGGTAAGTCTATATCCCGATGTTTGGTGATTTTAAAACCCATACGTTGTTGAATTGATGAGTTTAAAACTCAAATGTCAAATTTATGATGAGTCTAAAGCCCATGTATTCAAAATTAGCCAAATTGAACTAATTATGAAACCAAAAAATAATAAATGCAACAAAAAAAATCCTTGGGTGGTGGAAAAAATGAGCCTATAAATTTCCCAAATAAAGAATTAGTAAGCCTTAATTGCACATAGAACATGGAGTTGATGAATCTAAAATTCATATAATTACTAATTGATTGGTAAGCCTAAATCACACATTTTTCAAATAAAGGTTAGTAAGCCTAATCTCATATTTTCTAAATATGTAAGAAGTACAAAATAGAGTTCTAAGCCAAGAGATTAAGAAATGTTGCCAAAGCAAAGTGTTGATATTTCAAAAAGGATCAAACAAAAAGTATGAATGTATATGAATATCTAAAAAATATTAAATTATTTCCAAGAGAAAATCTAACCTTTCCATCATTTTCTAGGGTCTTATAGCTACTAAAAGACCAACACTTATTGATTATTATTTTTCAAGCATTTTTTTCATTTTCTTAATTTTGCATTTTCTAGATGCTGGGAATCACTTTATAAAAGTTTATCCATTTATTGCCAAGTGTTTAAAACTAATGTCAGATGTTTATTTTAACCTTTTTTTTCTTCTAGGCTAACATTATCCAAAATCATTTTGGGGGTCAAAAACATAAAACTCAATTTGAAACTATAGTTCTATAGTTAAATTATCTATAGAATTTGGAATAAAGGAAAAATGTGATTAACACTAGTCAATCCGTGATCCAACTTTATTAAAACGTTGACTAACATTTCATGCATAGTTACAAATTTTAAAAAATAACCAAATTAAAGAAAATAATATTAAAAGAATTGAATCTAGGAATTCAAGCAAATCAAAAAATAGTTTTTGAAAAAACTAAATCATTCAAATGAGCTCTATACTAAATGAATATCAAAATTGAAGAAGTAAAATATGAAATTATCCTACCTAGATCTAACAGCACTATAACAATGGATCCTTGGATGGTTCTGATCTCCCTAACAAGCTCTAAATCGTAGGAAAAATAGTAGATTCACAATGGAATCTAAGTAAGATCTAAAACTAGGGTCTTGGTTGACAATGCAGATATACTTGGCTATAGATTTGGATTTAACTAGCTTCTAGTTAATCTAGTAGATTATCCTTCTTTAACTCAATCTTCTAGATGTTGGCAAGGTAAGATAAAATGTTATTGTTTGAAATCAATATCTTGGTTTATAATCTTACAATGATTTGATAGGGTTGGATAGGATGCTCTCATGGCAAAAAGCTAAATTAAAAAGAATTTATAATTTTTTAAAAATATCTTTAAATCTTTTTCTAACATGAGTTGATGCCCAACACTAGTGTAATGGGCATATCTTATGAGCAAAGTTAATGGGTGTGTCTAATCCCAAGATAATAGCTATGGCTAAGCCCAACTAATAGCAAAGTCAAAGGTCCAAAAGTATAGCTAATGAAAGGTTGACCCAAGACCTTCCAAAAGCATAAGTTAGTAATAGATTAAAAATCAAAACTAAAATATAAAAATATGATTTTTTTTTTCAAAATATAGTTTATTCAAAAATATGGACCAAACTAAAGTAGTACCCCACTTACTAATTACTCATCTAATGTGGGATATCAACTAACTCAAAACTCTAACAAGAGAGATTAGTGTGCATGTGCCAAATTAAAAAAAAAAATCAAAATACCCAAAATATTAAATAGTACCAAAATAAAAGAAAATTTAGAAATACTACTAGATAAAAAAATTATTACAATTAAGAAAATATAAATAAAGAAAAAGGTAAAAATAAATCTTATAATATTTAAAAGTAGCATGATTAATAAAATGGAACATAGTTCACAAAGAATAGGTAATATAACAAAGGGGTAAAGAGCATGCTAATAGATTAGCAAATAATACATGAAGGGTTCACATCACAAACATAACAAGGGGTAAGGGTATCATAGGTAGAAATGTTATATTCTATACACCTTATGAACTTTCCTCCTAGAAGATCATAGGGTGTGTGGTAAATAGATCTTTCTCCACCTCCCATGTTGCTTCTTGTACTTATTGTCTTTCCCACCTTACTCAACTTTCTCTCCATCCTATCAACAATCTTAACTAGTTATTCTATAAAACTAACATCAAGTTAAATTTCTAAATTCTACCAATCTATCTTTTGACTAGGATTTGTAACATACTTTCTCCACTTGGAAATGTAAAATACATCATGAATTGATTGCAACTCTTGTGGAAGATCAAGCTAATAGAGAACATCAACAAGTTTTCTTAAGATTAGGAAGGAACCAATGTAGTAAGGATCTAACTTTCTTTTTCTACCAAACCTAGTAATTCATTAGAATGACAAATCCTTAAGAAAAACATTATCACTAATGCTAAATTCTAATGGTAATATTTTATTATTCACATACTTAACATATTTGTCTTATGTTTCCTACAATTTATTTCTAATCATCTTGATCTCTTCTATAGCCTCATTGATTATGCCTATCCTATTTTTATATTTATCCCTAATAGAATTTTAAAAAATAGATGTACAAAACATCTATGATGTAACACTTCATAAGATACTTCTTTCAAGCTAACCTAAAAACTACTGTTCTAAGAAAAGTTTTCCAATGAAATAATTTTGATTCAACTATCATTGTAGTCCAAAGCACATGCTTGAAGCATATCCTCTAGAATTTGGTTCATCTTATTTTTCTATCTATCTGGCTATGAGTGATACAATCAATTGAGATTTAGTTTTTATTTGAAACACTTCTAAAAAGATTGCTAAAATCTAAAAGTCAAATTTGGATCTCTATTTGATATAATCTTATTAATAACTCTATGAATTAGAACAATATTTGATAACAATAACTAAGCAATCTCCTATTCATTGGCTTTTTCTTTCATAGTCCAAAAGTAGGAAGATTTGGTCAAAAGATCTATGTCTATAAGAATGGAATCCTTCCCACTTGGAGTATAAGGAAAACTAGTAATGAAGTACATACCAAAGTGTTTTTTATTTCAACATTGAAATGATATGTTGATGAAGATTACCATCAAGCCTCTGATGCTTTACCTTCACATGTTGACATAACAAGAACTTAGCTATATACTCATGAACATCATTCTTCATATTAGGTTACAAATATTATCTTTTGATGTTGTGATACATCTTATCACTACTTGGATGCATCTAATACTTCGTCAAATTAGCTTCATTAAGTAAATTTTGTCTACCTACCACCAGTACATAAATCCTGTTTATGCAGCTCAATAAGCCTAAATGATCAACTAAAAATTGTATATCTATAGGAGAAAGATTTATGATCTTCTCTAGACAACAAAAATCTAAAATCTACTAGAACACTAATTCATAATTGAGAGTAGGTAGAATGGTGAGACTATGAACTTTTTCAAGTATTCTACTTAGCGCATCTGGCATGTTGTTCTCTTTTCTAGGATGATATTACACAATGAAATTAAAATATACCAACAACTTTATCCATAATATCTATCTCATGTTTAGCTATGGTTAATTTATAATGTACCACAAACTCTTGTGATATGTCAAAAATATAATCTTCTTAATGTACAAGTAATGTTTCCAAATCTTAAAAATAAAAGTAATGGTACTAAGTTCTAAATCATGAGTTTCATATCTTTAATAGAATTTTAGTTGTCTAGAAGCATAGGCCACAACCTTTCCATCTTGTATAAGAACACCACCTAAGCCTTCTCCTAAAGAATATGTGTGTGTGTATCATAAGATTTACCAAGAACTAGTGAGATTAAAATAGGTGCTAAGATCAATCTTTGTTTAATCTTTTTAAAAACATTTTGGTAAGCATCTAACTAAGAGGAAACACAATCCTTCCAAAGAAACTTATTTAGAGATGCTACAATCTTAGAAAAATCCTTACAAATTTCCTCTAATACCCTACCAAACCTAAGAAATTTCTAACCTCATTTACTAATGTTAGAATATGGTAATTCCTAATCACTACTCTATTATAAGGATCCACTACTATACCTACTCTAAAAACTAATGAACTATATCTTTGTCCTCTAAAATACACACTTAGAAGAATGTGCAAATAGTTGTTATTTCCTTAATGTCTGCAATATTTCTCTTAGGTGTTCTTTGTATGTCTCTTCATCCTTAGAGTAAACCAAAACATCATCAATGAAGACAATAATAAATTAACCTAAATAAAAATGTAGAACATTGTTCATCAAGTGCATGAAAATAATTGGTGCATTAGTGAGTTCAAAAGGCATTACTAAGAACTCATAATAATCATAATTGTTTTTTCCAAAAGCTATTTTAGATACATCTTCTTTTATCATTCTAACTTAATGATAATAAAACTTTAAGTTAATCTTAGAGAACATCTTAGCTTCTCTCAACTAATCAAACAAACCATCAATCCTTGGTAGAGAATATTATTTCTTGATCATCATCCAATCCAATTCAACTTCTTATAATCGATGTACAACCTTAAGCTATCATCCTTATTCATCGAAAAGAGTACTAGTACATTCCAAGGTGAAACACTTAGTCAAATCATGCCTTTGTCTAGCAACTCTTAAATATGCACTTTTAGTTCTACCAAATCCACTAGAGACATCCTATGAGATGCTTTAAATATTAGTTTATTTCTAGTTTTGAGTGTAATCTCAAACTCAATCTCTCTTAAATACATCCAAGAACTCTTGAACCACTAAACTTTATTCTATCCCTTAATTATGTTATTTGTGTAGTAAAATCATAGAACAACTATGTCCCTACTTAACTAACTACTAAAATTTCTTGGTTATTAGTAGAAAAATATTGATTAGTCTATTATTTGATTGGATTATGACCTCTTTCTTGCTTATGGAAATTAGTGACAAAGTTTCATTCCCTTAATACAACCATCCATCATACTTAGTCAACTAGTCCATTCCAAGAATCACATCATACTATTTGAGTTCCATCACTAGAAAATCTCCATACCATTTTTTACTTTTAATCATCACCTCTATTGAAGGTAGGATCTCTAAAACTACCACACTAAGAGAATGGGCTATCTAAACTAATAAGAAAGCATTCATGGATGACTACTCAAATTTTAAATAGAATGACTAGCATTTGGATTAAAAAAAATATCAAGAAATAGAAATCTTTAATGTTACCTATATTATTAATTATAGTGTTGTGTTGTTCATCCAAAGGTTGATTTATTAAAGCATAAAATATATCCTTATAGCTTGAATCCTTGTTTTAAACTTTGTTACTCTATGCATTACACTTTTTACCAATCTAGTTCTTAGGTCTCTTATTAAGAAACTTCTAACTCTTATAATTTGTTTTTCCAATGTGCTTTAATTTAAATATTCATTCTTGAGATGTCCACCATTACCACAACCAAAGCATGTGTGAGGGATAATAGAGTTCTCTAGCTACTTCTACAAAAAGAAGTCCTAGCCTTCTTAGAGCTAGTAGCCTTGATCATGAGGTAATGTCTCTTCTTAAGTTGGTCTCGTTTCTTCCTCTTGTCCAACCCTATGATTCTTTCTATTGCCAATTCCTTCATATGTAATACATCATAGTCTATCAAACTAAGAAAAAGCAAGCCTAAACAAATAGGTTCAATTAGTCCATTAATGAAGCAACTGGTTATCTCTTTCTCATCATCTTGTGGATGGGGATCAAATTGCACTAGTTAAAGAAACCTTTAATCATACTTTAAAATAGTGAGATATTCTTGTTATTGGTTGGAAAACTCTTTGATGTTGGCTTTCTCTTCCTGAAAGCTCTACCAAGTTCAATTCACTTTACTTCTCTATACATCCAACCTCTTTTAAGACTGGTTATCTACCATCAACGATTAGTTACATAATTAAATTGATGAGCACCCAAGTGAATTAGACTAAAGTATAACCCATTAGCTAGAAAGCTTCTTTTACCTCATGCAACCAATTTAAAGAAACTACTAGATCTTATACACTATTAAAAGGTTCTAGTTTTAGTCTTTTGGACTAAGTCATGGGTGGTTGCTCAATCTACTTCCTACCACAAACATTGAAGTGATTAGATTTGTACTATCCATTATTCCTAGTATTAGACTAATTCTAACACCTTAGATAGATATATTTTCCTCATCACATCATTTTAATATACTTCCACACTAGGTTGATTTAGGTTTTTCTTATTCAAGATCTCAAAAATCCTTCTTGGTGGCATCCTATACTGTTGATGGGACACGATATCACATGGGCCACGATATCATGTACGTGATATCACGTTCATCACAATATTGCATCCCCCACGATATAGCATATCCAAATATCGTGTCTTCCCCTATGATATCGTGTATGCGATATCGCAGCGCATCACCAAATCTATAAATAAGAGGTGGATCTCCCTTCTTTCTCAATCTAGATGTAGACCCTTAGTGAAACTCTAACAGTTTTACCTCTCTAGAGATAGAATAATTTCCATGTGCCTGCAATAGGAGTCCCAAAGTGAACAGATCTTTATTCAAGCAAATATTGTACTTGAGCACAAGTTTGTGTACGGAAATAAAGATGAACTTTTTGGATAAACCTTGCAGTGCATAGACTAAGATAATTAGGACTTTAATTATTGATTTTTTAAATGCTTTATTAGCTAATTAATCTCTCTCAACCCTCAGCACTCCTAGTTAAGTGCATTCAATACGATCGCTTCGAGCACGTGCGTTACACTTGGTAATCCTAGTAATGAATAGCGTTTGGTAATCCCAGAAGGTTGCATTGGCTCGGGGTGTGAACGACAAGTGGGAATGGATACTGATGGTAGGTTAATTAAGACTTAGTAAGTTAAAGTTAGTCAATTAGTCTCTTCACCCTTTCCCTCATTAGCATAGGTGATAAAACATAAAAGATATAAAAATCACATACCTCAAACATACTTAACCATACAATCGTGACAAATACAAGTAAGTTTGGAAAGACAATGAATGATTAACCTTAAGTGTTCCATAAGGCATGTAGGCACTTAGTCTTCAGAGTTCAACCAGATCGCATGTGTAATGCTCGTATTCATATGGTTGAGTGTAGGGGTACCTTGCCACTCATCATTGGCACCATTGTTGGGGACTAAGTTGTTGGTGCGCTAAGTAGAACATAGGAAATCATCCACATCATTGGGAAGCTTAAATGAACTCTTAGGGTTAATTAAACAAAAAGCTATATAAATGTTAATCAGCACACTGAATAAGACACAATGTCTTCTTCTTCAAACAAGAGCACTTCACTGCCTAGGGATAACACTAGAGACAGTTTGTGGCACTAGGCACATAACCAAAATCTGTCAATTCCTCAGGAATTCAGTGTGGTGTACATTCATCATGATGAATATATACCCAAATTTACCTTTGCCTTCCATCAAGATGAGTAGCTGCGTTGGAGAGATTTGGATGGTAACATAGTATTACCTCCAAACAGAGGCACCCCCAACATGCTTCTTCGTGCCCTTGCACAAATTGACATGTCACAATAATACACTAAGTACATTGTGTGTGATTACAACATAAGGGACTACCACCCCACAGAAGTGCAATGTCAACGGGATGAGTGGTGGGACAGCTATCACACATCGTTGAAGGGAAAAGGCCCCCGTAATGCTTCACCCATTATAAACAAAATTAAGGGTGGTAAACCTATTCTCATAGGTTCCTCACCAAACAATGTTCCCCCTCCTAACAATGTTTAGGAGGTGGTGGTTCAGAACCTATGCTCCATGATTCACAACTTGGGTTCTAATCCCCATGAACACCAAGTGTTCAATGAGGGAACACTGACACTTGACAAGGGTGAGCATTCTAATCTTCATCATGATCGGGGTTGGGACCACTGAAGAGAAGGCAGGAGACATCGTCATGGCAATGGCTATCCTTCTTCTTTCCCTTCATAACACCATTCACCCTCTCCTTCCACATCAGGATGTAGTCACAAGGAGCACAACGGTGAGGATAAGGGTAAGCAAAATGAGAGACCTCGATGAGAGAGTTGAGAGCGAGGATGAGGACACTCTAGAGAGTCAAGGCATGAAAGAAGGAAAAGTAGGGAACCACGTAGGCATCATAGACATCATGAGAGAGATGATCATGATGAACCCCTACTTGCCACCGAAAGTATGTTAGATATTACGGAGGCTGTGAGGATACCTACAAGGCATCAAAAAGATAGTCGGATCAAGAGACTAGACATGAATAATATCCCATGATTTGAGGGGGGATACAATACTGATCTACAAAATCACTTACAGGCATTCCATGATGCCTATGCCTTGCAGAATATTGAAAATGAGTGGAAAAAGTTAAAGTTTTTTCCTAGGACACTCATAAAAGAAGTAGAGAGTTGGTACCGGTCTTTAGAACTAGAAACCATTAGGAGGTGGAGTACAATGCTAGAATTGTTTAACGATAAATACCAAATGTACTCTAGAGTGTCCAACTTGCGTAAGCATATCCAAGGATGGAAGCAGGGTAATCAAAAACCCTTGGATGCTACCATGGGACGATATTATGCATTGCTACATTGTTGCCCGGGCCATGGTTACACACAATGGGATCAACTGCACCACCTCGTAGATGGGCTAAGACATGAAACTAGGAGAACCATTGGGACATATGCCCAAGGGAGATTATCAAAACTTAGGTCCCATGAAGTTCATAGATTGTTGGAGCAAGTAGCTAAATAAGAAGGGGAGCTACGAAAAAGAGAAAGCATGGAAGAGTATAACTATGATCCTTCCCTTCAAAAGAGGGAAGTAAGATTCTGTGAGGAAGAGGATGAGTCACCACTCGAAGAGTTGGTGAATAGAAACACCTTGCCACTTCAAAAGTTAACAACTGAAGTGTCAGATAAGGTGGATCAAATAAGGGACTTCTTAGCTAGTAGATTCGAAATTGTTCTAAAAATCATAGAGGAGTCTAAGGAGGAACAAAGTAGTGACCATGATAAGAAAAAGCGGAGATACTCAAACCATGCACATAATAGGGGTAAGGGAAAAATGACTATCGCTGATGAGGTTGTGAATTCTAACATGGATAATGACGGTGGATGTGAGATCTACCAATATAACCATCCTAAGGGATGTTGCCCAATAATCTCACATCTATAAGAGTCTGGGGTGTATGCACTCAACCCAAGACTTAACAAACAGCAAGCACCCAGAAGGTTACCTTATCCCCAAGGTAACCCAAGGTAGTTCCACCAACCATTAACATATTATCCAAGTGGAACTCCACCACAACCTATCGGGAAACACTAGCAATGGCAACACCCATAGTCATGGGGGATGCCACCACCTAGACAAAAATACCCTTACCAGAAACCAGACCCGTATGGCTACTACGTGCAGCAGCCGATTTCTCCAAGTGACTCTATGGGTCACACAACCCCACAATGTCACTACTAAGTTTGGGAGTATCTTAGGACTCCTTCTCCTCTGGGAGACATACCACATGCATACCATCCTTCGAATCCATCCACCACTCTTACGCTGGTAGTTTCACTACCACTTGCTCCAACGATGCAAGGGGAACTCCCCACTAAACCATAGTGATGTAATGCTACGAGAGCTATAAAGCTTCAACCCACTACTGGTTCTGACAACTGCATGAAAAGAAGAAGACCTTTTTTCAAAACCAAGAGTTCAAACAAGCTCTCACAACCACAAGCGGTTGAGTCTATGACCACTCCTCCAACAAGAAAGGCTTCAGAGCTCCCTTCAAACCAACAAAACATGGTTATGTTAACACATACTGTTACTAATTGGATCAAGGTGGGCCGCCTTCCCAAGAAATTATCTGATCTTGGAAGCCCCCTAATCTATCTCCAAGTTGCTAGGAATGAACCTCATAAGGATCTTCTTGACTCAAGTTTCGAAGTCAACTTAATCTCATGAGAAATTTATAAAGCCTGGAACCTGCCTCCACTCAAGAAAAGCAATATTCAACTAGAGCTGTTTGACTAGTCCATCACTATTCCCTTGGGATTGATGGAGAACATCATTACCACTACGTGTCATTGGTCATACCCAGCTGATTTCCTAGTGATAGAAGTCAACAGTAACAAAGGGCCGAATTATAATGGGAAGGGCATGGCTAAGTACAATAGACACATGCCTAGGAATCCGTGATCTTTCCTTGGAAATATCTAAGAAAACCATTTATGAAAAGATTGAGAAGAAGAAGGTTCCATGCATCATATATAGTGACTCAGAGTGTGATGACATGAGGAATTCTCAGCATCTCCTACATGCAACTGGTATGCCCAAGAAACTCAGATACAAAGGTGCCTGTATGTAGCAACCACACAACAAGAAAACACCCAGTGGTTGACAGCTAATCAAGAGAGCAACCCACCAACATCCATGGAATGAACTAGGGTAAAAACTCACATCCACAATGAAGGCATAGATACATTGGAGTATGAGCATCATCGACTTCCACCCCTTAACCTGAAAACATCAATTAGGAGAAGTTGGACACTTCTAAAAAATTCAAATAGGTGTTCATTATTTTAGATCTCTCCCTTCTATTCAGTCATGGAGGAGATGGCCACCTATGCTAATCATTCGAAGCCCTCAGTTTCTTTTAAGTTTTTGTTTTACACATTTTTGTTTTGCACATTTTTGTTTTACAAATTTTCTTAACTTTTCTTATTTTTGTTTTAAAACATTGTTTATACTTTTTCATTTCTTTGTATGTTTTTTTATCCATTTTGATTAAGTTTTTCACCCAATAAGTGCTATTAAATGATGGTATGAATTCTTTTCTATTGATTGCTAATGTTTGGGTTTTTACCTTTAAGTTATGATGTTGATACTAAGGTATGGTTCTTTTGATATGATAGGCAATGAGTCCACTTGATCCATACATCCAAAAATTTCTATGGTCTCTCTTGGCTTGGAAATGTACAGTCCCTTTCTAAATAAGAACTATCAACAAATCAGTGACTAGGCATTTCTCAAACTGAGGAAGAACTCAAGGATTGAACAGGGTGTGACTTCAAGGGGACTTGATGCATTTGTGTTGGCCATTCTCTTGGGTGCTTGGATGTTTTCTTCTTGTGTTTTCCTTCCCATTTCGATAGTGCTCCATTATCAAGAAGCTGAGCTAATAAAAATAACAAAGTCTTTGCATGGTGTGGTTCTCATGCATAAACACATAAAACAAAAAAAACTGTGAGAATTCAAAGCACATCACTTAGACAAAATAATCATTTGGGCTACAAGACTTGGTTATGAAACTAAAATAAACATGTTCCCTCTAACTAAGGCCCTCCTCGCTTCCTATTCTTTCCTCCCTCATTTTGTTAGAATGGTGGTGGCTCTTCGAGGGATACATTCTTATTACTTCAAGTGGATGGATTGGCCGAATGCATTAATTTGAAGTCACTAGATGTGGTTTGTTTAAGGCTGGACTTGGAATGGGATCTATTAAGTCACATTAATCATTAAATACACAAAGGGTTGTACATCACCTTCTTCTTGAGATTCTATTCCATTCTCTTCTTTCCATCATTCTTCCTCCATTGTTCACCTCATTTCTGATTGTATCATTAGTGTATATTTTGGTTGATGCATTGTTTTCTTTTTGGTAAATTCTTGTGGTAAGAATTTAGCTTTTGTTCCAAATGACATTCCCAGAGCCTACGTACTCTTTGAATGTGGGTTTGTTAGGGCATTAAGGGCATGAGCCTACTTTGGGGAGGACCCACTGGCATTCCTATTTGGTACACCAGTTAAATTCTTTCCCTTAACATTTTTGCAATCCACTCTATTTTGTTCATTTCCATCTTGACATCCATTTTATCGGTGTTATTTTCTATTCTTTTTCTCCACCTTTCTTTTTCTTTTTATTTCTCCATTTTATTGC
Source organism: Gnetum montanum (assembly GCA_015680685.1). Classification (NCBI taxonomy): domain Eukaryota; kingdom Viridiplantae; phylum Streptophyta; class Gnetopsida; order Gnetales; family Gnetaceae; genus Gnetum; species Gnetum montanum. Next base: position 941,796 of record MNCI01017890.1, on the reverse strand, counting down.
TACCAGAGGTTTTCTCTTAGTCATCGGGGTCTTGACCCAAATTTTTTTGATTTTCTCCTAGCCCCTACACCTTCGGTAGTCACCACTATTATATCTCCAAACCCGTATCAACCATACCACAACTCAGCCAATGGACCTTTCACTGAAGCAAGGTATTAATTGCATTGTGATTCATTTACCCTTGCTAATATAAAGACTATGTTGTGTGTGAAAATGGTAATCATACAACAATGGATTGGATCTGGAGGGAACACTTGGAATGGATCGATGTTGAAGCAGCTATGCAAGGAGCAAGATCAATGGCACACTTATGGATGGATAATGAAAGGCGCAATCTTGGCATTGGCAGCAGCAAACTTCTTCTCTCTTCTCTATTCTCTCTCAACTACCAAATAAGGCCTGATGTCAAATGTATAAAGTGTTCACTCTTGTTATCATGAACACCATTTTTGTCATGTTCTATAATGATGATATGTTCACATGTCATCCCATTCACCATTAGTTCCATTCAAGTTAATAATCTCATACCTTCCCAATATTTTGTAAGGAACTTGACGACAAGTTTTTATTTAATCATGGGGGTATGATGGGATGCGATATTGCATGGGCCATGATATCGCGTACGAGATATCACATCTTCCCCTATGATATTGCATACATGATATCGTAGCCCACTACCACATCTATAAATAAGAGGAGGCTCTTCCTTGTTTCTCAATCTAGATCTAAACCCTTAGCAAAACTCTAGCAGTTTTACCTCTCTAGAGATAGAATAATTTCCATGTGCCCGTAGTAGGAGTCCCAAAGTGAACGGATCTTTATTCGAGCAAATATTATACCTAAGCAAAAGTTTGTGTACGAAAATAAAGATGGACTTTTTGGATAAACCTTGTAGTGCACGGACTAAGCTAATTAGGACTTTAGTTATTGATTGTTTAAATTATTTATTAGTTAATTAATCTCTCTCAACCCTCGACACTCATAGTTAAGTGCATTCAGTACGAATGCTTCGAGCATGTACGTTACGCTTGGTAATCCCAATAACGAATAGCGTTTGGTAATCCCAGAAGGTTTCATTGGCTCAGGGTGTGAATGGCAAGTGGGAATGGATACTGATGGTAGGTTAATTAAGACTTAGTTAGTTAAAGTTAGTCAATTAGTTTCTTCACCCTTTCCCTCATTAACATAGGTGATAAAACATAAAAGATATAAAAATCACATACCTCAGACTTACTTAACCATACAACCATGACAAATACAAGTAAGTCTTGGAAGACAATGAATGATTAACCTTAAGTGTTCCATAAGGTGTGTAGGCACTTAGTCTATGAAGTTTGACCGGATCACACCTGTAACGCTCGTATTCGTATGGTTGAGTGTAGGGGTACCTCGCCAATCATCATTGGTGCCGTTGCCGGGGAATAAGTTGTTGGTGCACTAAGTAGAACATAGGAAATCATCCACATCGTTGGGAAGCTTAAACGAACCCTTAGAGTTAATTAAACAAAAAATTATATAATGGTTAATCAGCAGACTGAATAAGACACAATGTTTTCTTCTTTGAACAAGAGCACTTCACTACCTAGGGATAACACTAGAGACAATCGGCAGCACTAGGCACATAACCAAAATCCGCCAATTCCTCAAGAATTCAGTGTGGTGTACATTTATCATGATGAATATATACCCAAGTATAAAACCAAATTTCTTTTTCCAAGTCAAAAATTAATAATTGTAGTAGTGTAAAAATAACAAAGGAATCTAAATAAAAACATAAATATTTGAAATTATAATGTTACATTATAATCTAATGAAACCACATGAGATAATATGAAAATACAATTACAATTGCACCCAATAGTCATTGTGTAGTAAATTTGCTTAAACAAATGGAAAATTTGATTACAAATAAAATGTAATATAACCATCATTCAAAAAAAATATTTGACATTAAAAACACAAAAAACATAGTACAAGTTCCAAACAAAAACTAAATCATAATTCTAATTAAACATTATTGCATAGAATAAAAGCTAAACTAAAATTTAAATTCTAATTAAACATTTGAAAGCATGAATTAATCAACAGTAACATCCTCTAGGTCATTCTTATCTAAACTAACATATTCGCCTAAAAATCATATAACCAAGGGAGTCAATCCTAAGTCTTAGTAGGATAAAATAAATCAACAAAAAATCCCTTATGGATTTGGTTGGGGGGCATCAGGTAGCCAAATAGTTATGCATATGTGTAACTACACCCAAAATTTTCTAGACAAAATCAAATCAAGCCAATACATCAAACGAATAGAATTTGAATATATCATCAAACCAATAAAAAGGAATTCACAAACACTCATTAATTCAATAAATAAATAAATTAGTAATTATATAATACTCATATTAATAAATTATTAAGTCTATAAGCTATATGTTAACTAATGTTTTATGACTCTAAAACTCATAAATTGTTAAATTGATGAGTCCAAAACTAATATTTTACTAAATCAATAAATGTAAAATTCATATGTCAAATGCTTGGTGAGTCTAAAATCTACATATTTCAAATTGGCCAAAACAAAATGATTAATAAACCAAAATATAACAAATTAAACAAACAAATCTATGAATGATGGATAAAGAAAACCTAACATCCAATGGAATCAAAATTTCTAACTAAAGAATTAGTTAGCCTTGATCTCATATAAAATATAGAGATGAAAAATACAAAATTCATATAATTGTTAAATGATTAGTTACACTAAATCTCAAACATTTCAAAAAAAATTTAGTAACCCTAAAACTCACATTATCAAAATATGACAAAAGTCCAAACTAGAGTTCTAAGCTAGCAATTCAAGAGATGTTGTCAAAGAAAAAGTTTTGATATGTCAAAAGGAATTAAATCCAAATTATGAATGTAGATGAATGTCATATTAAATATCTAACTTTGTTCTTTATTCATACTTTAGAGTCATTTTAAAAACCTATACAAAAACCTAGTTCTATAGCAAATATCATTTAGACTCATCTCAAGAATCAAAACCATGAAAATCTATCTAAAAACCTAGTTTGATAGCTGAATTATGGCAGAATTTAAAACAAAGGAAAAACATAGTTAAACTTGATCAAAACATTAAGTATCATCCCATGCATGATAATAGATGTCAAAAGTAGATAAATTACAAGAAATAATATCAAAATAATTAGTTCTAAAAATTCATGCAAGTGAATAAGTTGTTGAACAAACTAAATTTGTCAAATGAGATGAAAACTAAATGAATATAAAAACCAAAGAAGTAAAATTACAAATTATCCTTCTTGGAACTGAAATGGGTCCTTGTATGGCTTAGATCTTCATAATAGAATCAAAATCCTAGGAAAAGAAATGATAGATCAATAATGAGATCTAAGAAAGATTTGAAATAAGATCTAGAGATATCACTATGCTTTTTGTTGATAATGTAGATCTAACTCGTAGTAAATATAGATCTAACTAGAACTTGATCAATCCTATAGAATCTCCTTATCTAAATCAATCTCCAAGATGTTGACAATGCAAGGTAAAAGGTTTCATTTAAGGATAATGGCTTTAGAATGTTGGACAAGATGGTCTTGTGGTTAAAAACTAAATGAAAATAATTTTTTTAATTTTTAAAAATATTTTTAAATATTTTTTAAAGATGATTTAGTACCCAACATTGGCCTAATGGCATCTCATATAAGTAAAGTTAGTGGAAATGTCTAATCCCAATGTAATATCCATGGCTAAGCCCAACTAATAACTAACTCTAAGGTACAAAAGCATAGCTAATGAGAGGTTGACCAAAGACCTTCTAAAAGTAGAGGATAATAATAAATTTAAAATCAAAATCAAAATATAAAATTATAATTTTATTGAAAATACAAATTATTCAAACCAATGTAGCATTTGATGTCCAATGGCTTATCTAGTACTTGATACTTGCTAACTTAAAACTCTACCAAAAGGGGTTAGTATGCATGAAATAAATTAAAAGATAATTCAAAGTACCCAAAATATCAAAAAGTACCAAAATAGTATTGCCATTTTGGTATGTAAAAACCTTGGAAAATGGAAAAAGTGGAAAATGTGCTTGTGAAATCTTGCCAGACTTTAAAAGGAAGAGATTGATAAAGACATGATGAGATTGAGAAAAATAACATGTTAAGATCAAGATGAGCGCTAAGCTATCACTCAAAAGTGATGAAGTCTCAACCAAGATAGCAAGAGTTTTGGAAAATTCACAAGAATGCACAATGTGTAGAATTCAAAAGAAGATGGTTCAACAACTATCAAGACGTCCTAGAGGAATAGCAGATGTCCTTGTTGAAAAGTTTAGATCTCAGTGAGATGACCTAGAAAAAAAGTAGATGACTCAACTACAATTGAGATGTCCTATTCCATATGTCTCATGTGTGACATCCCAACTAAAGTAAGAAATCCTATCTACAAGTATCTGAAAGTAAGTGAGACACCTCAAGCTTGAATGAGACATCCCAACTAGCCATTTTCTAGACATTGTAGCAACTTCAACAGTCATTTGACAATGATAAAGGGTATAAAATAGATGATATTTATATGAAAAGAACAAGCACTATTCATACTAATATTCCATTCATTGGACACATGTTTTGAATCAATTTTTTCTTCAATTCTTTATCCTTTGTAAGTTGATTATTTTAATTATTGAGAGTCCCAAAGTAAGAAATCTATACCTTGAATATATTCTCTTCTTGATCTTTTTTTTTCTTCTTTGTAAGTCTAGCATGGTTTATGTGCTTCTTGAAAGAAGGAATTTCTTGATCTTGTTGGGACCTTACAAGGCTAGGTGTGTTTCTTGAGAAAAAAAACCTTGTGTGGAGCTTAAGCTATTATAAAGGTTGTGGGATCCTTGAAACTAGATTTTGATCTTGTTGGAACCTTATGGGATTAGGTGTGTTTCTATGTGAAAGGACCCCTTATAGAGCTCAAACTTTGTAAAGTTTGTGGTATTATTGAAACAACATTTTTAAAGAAACAAATTCTAAAGGTATGCAAAGATTCTACCCTCCCATTGTGGACATACCCAAGTTGGAGAACCATGTACATCTTAGTGTAGTTTTGATTTTTAATTGGTGGAACGTATTCAACCTCTCTTCTAAGTTCTTGATCTTTAAGTCATATCGAAGCTTGGTATTTCTAATTTTTAGTGTAACTCAAGAGTGAACAATGGAAGGAACATAAACATTGAGCCACCAATGTTCAATGGGATTGACTTTATGTATTGGAACACTTGAATGCAAGGATTATTTGAATTCATGGAGTTTGAGATTTGGGAATCCATCCTAGAGGGATACACTCTACACATTGACAACACTTAAAGTGCTACAAAGCCAAGAAGCAAGCGGAATAAAGATGAAAAAGATAATTTTATGTTTGATTTCAAAGCTAAAAACTATCTTTGTTGTGTTTTAAGTAAATCTAAGTTTAATAGAGTAGCCAAGTGAAAAACAACAAAAGAGATTTGGGAGGTTCTAAAAGCTACTTATAAAGGTACATATGTTGTTAAACAATCCAAGCTTCTAGTTATACAAAGTGTATATGATAAATTAAAAATGAAGAATGAGAGAAGATCAAGGATTACTTTTCTAGAGCAAATGACTTAGTTGTAGTTATTAGATAGATAGGAAAGGATTTACCTTGAAACACCATAAAAATTTGCATGTTATAGCCAATTTTCATCATGTATCTTTCACCCCATGAAACTTGAGGCAAAACTTCATTGTAAATGTGAAGATTATAATCCAAGATGGACAATTCTACATACTTTATACTTTTAGGACTGAAAAATGCTTCATAAGTGGTCAAACCCTCATTCCCCANTGGGGTGTGGGGGTGGGGGGGATGTGGGGCGGTGGGGGGCACAGGGGTGGGTTTGTTAAAAATGCATTTTGGAATGCAAAAAATTTCAATTTTATGGGTTTTATGGAAGGTATACACTTTTTTATGCTAGAAACATCTATAGGGGGTAAATCTCACCTACCTCCAACATGGAGAGGTGGGGGATTTTTCCTTAGCTTGAAAAATCTCTCTCTTTCTCTCTCTCCCTAGTGCGGAGGCTGCATGCTGAGCTTGGAAACCTTCCCCTTCAATGTAGAAGTTTTCCCCTAGCGTGAAGGCTCCACCCCCAATGTAGAAATTACATCCTCCCTAGCGTAAAAGCCACAATAGCTAGATTTCATCACTCCATGCACTCCAACATTGACCAATTACTTTAGCAAGGATGGTGGAAGGCTTAGCATGGAAGATTCATCTCCAGTGTAGAAGGTGTGCTTCCATTACTATTTATAATAAATGGAAAGGCCATGGGGGGAAGGCACTTACTATATAGGGTAACTCCCCAAATTTGGGTACCCATCTCACCTATATGAGGCAGAAATATATAGCCATTTGACATCCAATTTGCAACCACTATGTAGCCAAATTACAGCCATTTTGTAGCCCCATTCATGACCTAAGAACTATAAAAACCAGCCTCAAACACCATATAGAGGATTCACATTTTTTTCAATTTGATACGATTTGCATTGGTTACACAATTTTTTTTATAATTCAGCAATTTGTTCATAGTTCTACACTTGGGAATTCTCAAGCAGTTAAGAGTTCTTACAAGTTTCCACACTTATATTCTATTGAACCCAACATGGAAACCTTATGGCCTTGTGACCTTGTAACTCCCTTTGGGATTTGTGAATTTCAAGCTCCACACTACACTCATGGAATTTCTAACTCCTAGTGTAGAGCACTTGGGCAACTTGAATTCTTCACACTTCTTAACCCCCATCATAGCCAATGTTATAGATCTAGAGTAGTAGTAGAGGAGGTTTGATAACATTAAGAGTGGTAAGACATTTAGCTCGTGGAGTTAATTACATTGACTTTAATAAAATCTAAACCCTTGTCAAAGTGAACCCTCCTACTATTCACTCAAGAACCATTTGTACATATCTCTCTAACTCATTCTTTATTTTTTTTTCAATAAAGTTTGAAGTTTTTGGTTTTTTGTGTAAAATATATCTGTTTATTTTTTGTGCATTATTTAGATTTGTTATTATTTTCAGCATTTAATTCTATTTTTATTATCCTATTTGGAATTTTGTAAGTCCTTGGTTGATTTGCAAGACTAGTCAAGATGCCCTAAATCCCATTTTTAATAGAGGCCTTGGAGATTCATGGGTTGAGGACTGATGTGCATTGGATCAGTTGATCTTTCTAGCGATTAATTTTTGTAGTTGCAACAATTTTCTTAGCACTAGAAGGAGGGCCTTTGTCCAATTTCTATGTCAAACTCTATTAGCCATATTTCCTACATTGTTTCCTCGTAGTAAATTTGCATTTTTGTAGCTAAGACCTTGGAAATTCAATATTGTCCTTACACACCCCTCCCCCCACCCATAGTAGAAACCCCGGTGTGGAAGTTGTAGGTGGTTTGGATGTTGAAATTTCACAACATTTACTGTGAATTTTCAAAACAAAATTAACGTGGAAGCCTTAACAACCATTTAATTTTTGTTGCCACATATTTTGCTACAAAACCAACGTTGGTTTCCACACCAACCAAACCTACTCTTCTCTTCTTTTTGTTAAAAGTTGGTATCTTACCAAAATCATTTTAGGAAATTTCTAGGTTTTTATTTTGACCTTCAAAATTTTTCTCTCCTCTCTGCAATGTTGAAATAGAAGGTGTGAGATTCCCATCACCTCACGTCCCTTCTTTCCCCACTACCATATTGAGCATAGAGGCGGCTAGGAGGTCAACATAGAGGGTGTTTAACATTAATGTTTCTAGTTTTTCATTTTTGGGAAAGGAGTAAACCCCCTTACCCCCACTTATGAATTTTAGTAAGTGCTCCATTATTAGCTATTTTTGCTTCCTTTGATCATTTTTGAATTCCACTTGTTGGGATCTACCTCTATTATTATTGTTTATAAACTGTTTTGAGCCATTTGGTGAATTTGTAATTTTTAGCCTTTCCCCCTATTAATGTTGGGTTAGAAGGTGTGAGATTCCCATTATCTCATCCCCCTTCTTTCCTTCTACCATACCTAGCATAGAGGTAGTTGCAAGGCCAGTGTGGGTGAGGCTTAACACCTACTTTTTTCAATTTTCCATTTTTAGTAAAGGGGTAAACCCCCTTATCCTCCACTTACCAATTTTAGTAAGTACTCCATTTTTAGCTCTTTCTACTTCTTTTAATCATTTTTGAATTCCAGTTATTGAGGTTCACTTCTATTTTTTCCATTTATAACTTGAGTTAACCCACTTTTTACATATGTAATTTTCAACCTTCCCATCCTACCAATGTTGGAATAGAAGGGGTGAGATTTCCATTATGTCATCCCCTTTCTTTCCTACCATACCCAATATTAAGGTAGTTGGGAGGCTAGCAAGGGTAAGGCTTAATACCAATTTTTCTAGCTTTTCATTTTTGTTAAAGGGGTAAAGCCCCCTTAATGCCTACTTACTAATTATAGTAAGTACCTCATTTTTAGCCATTTTTGATTTCTATTAAATGTTTATGAATTACATTCATTGGAATTTACTTCTATTTTATACTTTATCACTTATTTTAAGCCATTTTCAAAAAAAATAATTATGTCTATCCAATAGTCCACCAGATTACCCCTCATCCTCCAACAAGCCATGAGGGTCTATGACCCCAAATACCCTACCATCATTGAATGTAGGTGATCTTTGAGGGCCAGAGGGGAGAGTCCTAACTTTACCTTCATAAATGAAGACAGTTATCACTACATTTGCACCAAAATGTAGGCTGGCATCATGATTCCACATGTGGAAGTAGAGGCAAAAAGGGAGTTTGAGCTCATACATCGAGATGGGAGAGAGCATGTCCCTTCCCCGTATGATCAAATACCTCTAACTACTATCTATGCCAACATCCTAACTTAATTAATCATGATGGAAGAGGAAGATGACAAACATAGCTCAGAAGAACAACAAGAAGAGGAGGATGAATTTAGGATCGAATTTGAGTTCCAAAACATCTTGGGAGGATTGTTCCAGCAAACATCTTCCAAGGTCATAGTGCCTTCCCCTAATACTTTTGTTTTGTCTATGGGCATGATGCTACCATCTTTCACTCCTTCCTACCCTACCATGGCTATCCCCATTCCAAGTCATAGCCACACATCAAACTCAATCAATGTTACAACCAACACATCTATGCCATTTTCCACACAACCTCAATCTATGTAACCATCAACAATGGTTTTTACCATCACAAATCCATTAACTACCTTTGCATGGTCCATGATGGGACCCCAAGCAACTTATGGATCACACACCCTCTTTATTCTATTTGTGCCTCAAGTATCAGCACATACATCCTTTTCCTTGTTTGGCCCACAAGATGCAACCATAACACAACCTCTTCCTTTAGTCTTGCAACCCATAGCAAGGCCACAAGCCTTACAAAAAATGCTACAATCATATGTGAAAATTCCAAAATCAACAAGGCCACCATAGGATCTACATGAAGCCTTTTAGATGATCTAGGACCTAACGGAGAAGTTGAGGAGGCCTAAATCTTTTACTTCACAAAGTGTCAAGATTATGGACCTCTACCAGGATGATCCAATCAGTCTTGTGGTCCCACCCTTGACACTTCCTCTTGGTATCCCTATTTTCTAGTTTAGCAAATACAATAGAGAAGGTGACCCTAATTCTCACCTTATAAACTTGAGATTCAAGTGCTTACTCTTGCAATCATGGCCTCATACAATCACCTAGGGGATTACCTAAAAAAGCACTTGATTGGTAAGGTGCATTACCTAGGAGATACAGATCCTCTTTGGAGGACTTGATTGCCCAGGTTTTCAACCACTTCAAGTATAACTTGAAGCCTAACAGAACACTTGATCAACTCATGAAGGTCAAGTAGGGATCCCTTGAGCTAGTGTAGAAATTCATTCAATAGTGGAATGAACTGCTGAATGAAATACCAAAGCCTGTAGTTGAAGCCCACCTATTGGCCATATTTAAGAAAGTAGTTTATGACTTTATCAAGTCCAAGCTAAATGACCTTGATCCACGATCCCTTAGCCAGGCATTTTCTCAAACTAAAAGTATTGAAGATGTTATGGAGGCCAGTCATGATCCAACCTATATAGCATATAAAAATCAACATACAGGGAGAGACAAAGAAAAGAGCAAACAAAAAAATGTCACCATAGCAACTATGATCAAAGAAACAAAGATCATGAACCAGGGGCCAAGGGACAACCCACATAAGGCCCGTACTAATGACCTCAATAACCAACCATAAACCTCTGGGTCCACTACATCGATAACAACCATACCTAATTTTGAAAGAAAGGATTGGTCCAAATGCAATACTTTACCATTAAAACCATCAAAGCTATTAGACTAACTTTTGAAAAGTGGGTGCATTCAATACAAACAGATGTCTGAAGCTTCTAGAAAGAAGCATGATAAACTTTGTGAAATAGCCAAAGATCACACTAGAGTAATGAAGGATGGCCCTTAACTACCTAAGTACTTCAAGTTAGACCACTTTTGCCACTATTACTAGCTGCCTAGTCATGATACAAACTTTTTCCTCACACTGAGGGATGACCTATAGAGGATGATAGATAAGGGGGAGCTAGTCTTATATGCTTCCAACCTAGTTCGACCATAAAATTAGTCAATTTAAATTTATAAGGATCTATTGAATGATAGTGATAGCCCTTACATCATTTTAGCATTCAACATTGATGATGATTGGAAATCCCCCAAAGAACCATTCGTGATCCGAGTACCCCCTTGTGATGAAAGGGCTTCTTCTACCTCCATTAGCTCAAGATCCCCCTATATCATAAGAGTACCATGACAAGTGCATCCAAGGTATCCTTTTGTCATCAGGGTATCTTAGCATCACACAACCAAATTGGCCATAGCCCAAATAATTACACAATAATCAATTGCCTGTGGTGGCCAATGCTATTTCCTCTTCCTTACAATTGATGTTTGATAACCAAAAAACCTCAACTAAGAAAAGGAAAAAGTATAATCAAAAGCCTAGTAGTAAGGGTGCTAAGTAGATAGAGGCACAAAAGAAAGTGGACCCAATGAAGCCCACTCTCATATTAGCTATACCCATGACGTCCTCTGCTCAATCCTATTCAAATGACAAGCCATAGGAAGACTCCAAAGCCCATAACTAGAATAATGGAAAAAATATCCAACAACCACAATCTAAAGCTAAAGATCACATTTTGAGGTGCATGGAGGAAGTAAAGTACAATTGGGATGAAAAGCTCATGGCTAATGAAAAAAACTTCCTTAGTGTAATGGACCGAGTCAGACAATTCCATAAGTAAAAGAATATAATCTTAAGCTTGTATGACCTAATCATGAATTCTACCACACATCATGAGGTGTTAGTTAAATTGTTAATTTCTATCCCCATTAGTGAGGATATCCCTACTAATGAGGAAGTCATCCATGTAGTGATGGTCCCTCCCTCACTAAGGGGAGAGAAGTCAACACCTCTAATATTTTGTGATAGCAAAATTAAGGTTAATTTCAAAAGTGGAGAAGTAACTAGGGCTCCTTTATTCATAACCATATACATAGGGAAATTTAAAGTACATTGGGTGCATGTTGATGATGGAGTTACAACTAACGTCATTCCATGCATCACTATCAAACACTTGGTCTTAACTGAGTAGATACAACCTACAATCACTATAGCTCTTAATTCCTTCAATGGATCAAGGGTTGCCATCAAGGGATCCATATCCTTGGATTTTGTGAGTAATTCCCCACAACTACCAATTTCTTTGTAATGGAGAAAATACTAGGATTCAACTTGATCCTGTGAGGAACCTGGTTGGCTCAATTACAAGTTATGTCCTCTTCCATCCATTAAGAAATTTACATTTCTTATGAGGGATGTGAATCATCATTCATGGTTATAATGTGGTTCCCTTACCTATCAACAATGTAAACATAGAGTAGGGGTCTGAAGTGGAGCTTCAAGAAGAACCTCCTAGCCATGAAATCCCATAGTTGAAAAGAAAGCAACAATCCAACAATGATAATAATAAGCAACTGGCTACATTATGAGATGAAGTTCATTTTAAAATTTTAAGAAAAGGGGATGAAAAATGTAAGCTTGTTTAGAATAGGCCTTACTCATTCCATAACCTTACAAAGATATTGAAGAATCTACACAAGTGAAGTTCACCTTAACCTTCTCCATCATATGCCCTTATAACCAAATTACAAATAGCCATATAGCCTAACCTTTCTTTTTTAATTTATTATACTCTTTCATGCAATTTTATTTTACTCTTTATGCATGTAGCTAAAGCTCATTTGCATTTTTACTTATTTATTATAGCCTTTCTTTACTTTTACTCGTATTGTAAAAATAAAAAATTCTTATAAATATATTTCTTTTTCATAATCAGTCTGCTATGATCTTAAACGAGCATCATAGTCCACCAAGACTATAAATTGGAAATATGGCCCACCATGGCCTTCAAATGGTAACATAGCCACAATCACAAATGAAGGCTCACTATGGCCTTAAAATGGCAACACAATATAACCTATGCCTATGATGACCTAAAACAAGAAAACATCTTGTTTATTATTATACTTCCTTTTTTAGCCTATTATTGCATTGATTATCCATTTGTTGTTATCACCAAGATGGCAACATAGCCATCCTCAACATTCATAATGTTTACTACATCTATTACAACTATAGATATATGTGGTCAAAATAAAATCGAAATTTAAATTTAAAGTTAAAGTATCCATAACATACATATCTATGACCACACTATGTGGAAAAAATGTCCACAAAATAATAAGCATCTATAACATAGTCTTGGCTAATGATAGCCATTAACACAAAAATAAAAACAAAAATCCAAACAAGCTAAGTTGATGGAGGTTGCTAAGTGGCATCAAGAGGTGGAAGTCATGGGTCATTCCCACCATTACCGTTGGGGTTGCTAATGTCTCCTAAGGCCTAAAATGCAACAACATATAGCTAGTTAGCAACCAATAGCAAAAACCATGAACAAAAACTAAAAGTACAAAACATAAAATATATCAAACCTGTGAAGATTCTGGCTTCATTACTTTTGGGGGTAGATGTGGAAGGCTTTCCTCCAAATGATGGAGGATCTACTCCTTCATCATGTTTACCTAGTCAACATCCTCAAGATCAACACAAAAAAGGATGTTGATCCTATCTATAGTAGTCCAAGTAGGTGGCTTCCAAGTAACAGCAACTATAGAGGTCTCACATGTAGTAGTGCTAATTTGAGTAGTAGGGGATTGATCTACCATGAGAGTACTCTCAAAAAGTTGATAAGTACTTGCTACTTGGATCTCCTAGATGAAAAACTCTCTCTTACACTATTCAACCAGTTCCTCCTTAAGCCACTTAAGGTAGGCCCCATGATCTACCTTGTACTATCACTTGTGGAATTTTTTTTCTTACCCCCTTTTAGGATTCAAGCGTAGTGATCTTTCTAGTTCTCAACCTTCTAGGAGATGATTTCCTCTACATCTGTTGTTCCACCATCTCTTATAAGATCGCTACTTTGTCTTGAATGGTGTGCTAGTAGTGAGTCCATGTGATCTCCTTAGTTCACAATTTCCCTGAGTTAGCCACTTGGGCTTCCATAAAGGCCTTGTGATCTTCAAGATCTCTAATAGTTTCCTCTTATTATTGAGTCTTTTACCTTAAACCCACAACGTCCTCCCATAGGGATTTGTTGGACCTCTCTCGCTCTCATGAATTTTTTGCAAATGAGATTGCTAGATTAGTAGTAGTCTCATAAAACTTTAAAGGCACACTAGATACATCAAAGGGAAGCTTAAGTAGGGAGTCAGTCTCCATGTCTCTACTGGGATCCCACTCCATAGAAGGCACTACAAAAACATACAAATACAACCAATAGACATGATATACAATCTAAGATGGCCATAACATAAGCACAACCTATGACATAGCCAAACAACTAAGGCACATAAAATGAAGTCCTTTCCTATCTCGGGTGTAACCTATAGCAACCAGTCAATGATGTTCTTAGCCATCCCATGCATGAACTCCACCTTGTATGGATTCTTCACCCATGGTTTCATAGGAAACTTAGGGACAGGTGCTTGCACTAGTGGCTCAGGAACTACTATAAGCATAATAATCATCAAATGGTTAGGATGAAAACCAAAATTAAACTATAAGATATAACAAAAATATTAAGGCATGGGCATACCTGGCTTCTACTCCTCTTCCTCCTTTGGAATGATGATGGGAGATGTACCTAGTACCACCTCACTAAACAAGGCATCTAGATCATTTATATCTATGTTAGCAAACCCTTCAACCTCAAGTTACTTTAGGAGTGCCTCTTATGGATGCCTTTGTTTTGCCCCTGTGGAAGCTTGGGCTTCCATGGCCTAACACTTGTCTAAAACCATAGCACATAGAAAGCTAGTTAATACATAAAACCATAAAGTAGCCATAAACTTTAAAACATAAAATAACCAAACTTAAACAAAGCATACCTATAATTTCTTGTTGTAATGGCCTAAGCTAAAACTTAAACTTCTTCAAAGTAGGTTGGTTTGATGGTAGTGGTGCTTCCTTCATAGGCCTCTTAAGCTTATCTCTAGCTGTGCCTTTGGCCTTCCTACATAGTCATTTGGCCTCTAGGATGCTTGTTCGGAATGTGAGAGGGGACTTACATTGCTTGACATTAAGATCGTTAGTGATAGCAAATAACATATCATCCATCCCCTTTGGTGGATTTTATGCTTGCATCATTGGACAAATGTGCTTTATCCAAGGCCTAAAAAGTTGCCATGGATCTTGGGAAATCCATCACACATTCTTGTACACCACCAAATCCTTTGAAAATCTCTATAGATAACCCACAAAAAATGCAAAGTGCATATGGATTATTATAGAGGTGTCTGTGTAGAGTCTAAGGATCTCCTCCATAAGCTTAGCAGTCAAAGCAGCTACCTAGTTAAACTAGGTGTCATCCTTATGCAGTATTAATCACCTTATTTTGTGATACTAGTTTAGGAAATGCATGAGACTTGAAAAAAGGATATGATTTCTTTGCATTAGGATTATGGAGCCACCCATGAAAATTCTAGAGTGGTCCATGTTGGCACCAAGCTACTTCAAAACTTTCTTATGATGACCTAATTATTTAACTATCTTGGTGGAAACCTTTGACCTATTAGCAAGGACATCAAACAAGTTGCAGAAAAGGTTCTCATCAATGTCTATGTTGATCTTAACACGTCAAATGATAATGCTAAAGTGACCAGCCTTCTCATCAAAGGAGTGGATAACATGCAACATCTCTATAGTAGGGATGGAAGGGATATGTTCCATAAATAAATCAAGCAAACCTACATGCTAGATATTTGCTTGAATGTGTTTATGCATCTATTTCCTTAATCACTCCTATGCTAGTATCACCTCACCAAACTTTAGGATGAGGGTATCATCATAACGTGATCCTGAAAGTTAGATTGTGACATCAATAGAGGTGGAAGGTCTTGCAAAATAATAAACAAAGTTTAGCATCAACATAAGCAAGTTTAATAGCTAGTCAGAGCCATAGAATAATTAGGATTTTCATAACCATGAAACATTAGAATCCATAGCCATTATGTTTACCTTTCCTCTTCTTCTTTGATGTGATTTGAGTGGAGGTTTCAATTGCAAGGGTCTAGTCCACGAAGTTGTTAGAGTTTTCCCACCAGTTGTGCATCATTTCATAATCCTTACACTTCTTCTATACAAGGTTGAACCTTGAAGCATATGTATCAAAGTCTCTTCTTAATTGTTAATACATAATAGTTCTAATCTAAGGACTCTTGGTGAATTCATCTAAAGAAATTTGAGCCACTACCAAGATTTGATCATTGATGACCAAGCCTTAATCATTGACTTTGTACCTACAACAAGTTTTTGAAACCGATGAAGTTAGGAAAGGTAGTTAAGCCAAAAGCATAAAAACATTATAATTACAATGCTTACCCCTGTAGATGATACATGGTGCCAGCTAGGTTCTAGAATAATTTTTGGGCTCTATGCACCACCATAAGGGTATTGTCAAAATTATATTAACTATACTCTGGCATCATCCAAATCTCTATGAGTTAATGTAGAATGATAACATCTACTACTTCTCCTGTTGGTGGCTTGTTAGTGATGAACCTAGCAACCAAGTTGGATGCCTGAGGTAGTAAAGACTCCACTATAGCCCCAGCCACATCTATAGACAAGTGTGACCACAACATCACACTAAAGTTCTTTATGATGTAGGTAAGGAATTACCTTACCCCAAGTAGGAACCAAAGTGAAGCCTTTTCCAAAGGCATATCAGAGAGTGGGGTATTAATCTTTGGATGAACAATGTAGCACAAAATACCCACCAACTCCACAATGACGAGGATAGGCCTCAAGGAAACCCTACATGAAGCAAAAAAAAAAAAAAAAAAGCATTATGATCAATTGAAATTGCTTAGAAAATTTGAAGAAAAATTCTAGTAAGAGGTGAAATTAGTCTCTATAAAAATCTCTAAGGTGTTTATCTAAATTAGCTTAAGGAATTCCACAAGAAAACATTATTACAACCTTGCAGTATGACCAATTGGAAATATTTAGCAAATTTGAAAAAAAAAACATCTAGTTAGAGGTGAAATTAGAATATATAAAAATCTCTAAGGTGTTTATCTATTCAAGCTTAATAAATTCCATAAAATCATTATTACCATCTTTTATAGCCTTTTACTTCATAACCAAAATATTATAGCCAAAGCTAAGCCTTAATCTAAAACATGCATAAATTTAGAAAAAGCATTTAAACTTAAAAAGAAACATATAGCCATAAGCCTTCTAAAAATGGTAAAGCTTTTTATTTACATAAAAAAAATTTAAAGCATAAGGTTTTCATATTGGCAAAAAAAGCTACACATATCAATCACTTCCATCCCCAAAGGGGTAATGTGCTACAACTATGATTTTGCCTCATTTACACAGCCATAACAAAAAATTTATCAAAAATTCATACAAGCTTTGATTTTAGTGATTCCACCATGGAAAGAATCCTAAGGTCATAGGCTGTTCATCCATAACCATTGCAAATAGAAGTACATAGCCATTTTTACATGAAATATAGACGAAATTAGCAAAAAACCATAGCCATCATCATTAACCCTCTTTCATGTAGGGTTGATAAAAAATTTGTCAAAATTTTTTTTAAGCTCTAAATAGAGTGATTATAACACCATTTGAAAGCTTAAATTGAGTCATATGTTCCCATGCTTAAAGAAAATTCAAAATCCTTATCATTGTTTTAGAATTAATTTACCAATGTGGACAAAATTCTAGAAATGACACAAACCTCCCTTTGACATACGCTTAATAAACAATTCATTACGAATTTTTTTTAAGTTTAATCAAAGTGATTTCACCTTTGTTGAAAAGATAAATCTAGAAAATACTTAGAAATAGCCAAAAATTAGACAAAACTCTTGTCATTTTCTTAGAAAAATTTCATGAACTTACATGAAAATCTAAAAATGGCCTAAAAACTTAATTGCATAACCTTAGGAAAATAGTCATAACTCCATCATTATTAATCCAAATCAAATAAGATAATAGTCATTAGAAAGCTTAAATGAAGTTCTATTAACCTGTATCATCAAAAGTTCAAAATATGTAGCTGTTTTATTAGGAAAAATACACAACATTACTTGCTTTTTCATGTAAAAAGCTAAAATTCCTAAAGCCCAACTTAATGTATCCATAAAAACATAGAAAAAATATCCAAAACGATTGACACCCATTAGAAAAAGAACCAAAATAATGGGTAGGATTTTGTTAAAATTTAATTTTAATGAATTCTTAAGCCTAGATCTGATAGAAAGGGCCCTTACCCCAAATTTTGAAACAAAGCATGAAAACAACATGTTTAATTTTCAAAATTGAGTCCATTAAGCCAAAAAAAAAATGAAATGACCATGGATCCATGTGGAAACAGCCAAAATAAGAAGGGTTATTTTGTCAAAATTTCATTTTATCCCCTCTGTCAATGTAGATTTAAGAAAAACGACCCCACATGTGGTAAAGAAAAGTAAGAAAACCATAGAAAAAAGAAAAGAAATGAAAGCAAAAATAAGTGGAAATGCCTATCTTAGAGTGGTAACATATGAGGCCTATATGGAGATAGGCCTAGGAACCTTTAACAACTTCCTAGCATGCTCATCTACCTTCTAAATCTTGGGATTCTAACTTTTCCCTCCACATTGCTTGGGTGCCATTGTAGGCTCAAACTTAGGAAGGATGAGAATTGAGGAAGATGAAGATTCAACATTATCTACAGGGGAGATGGAAGGCTTTTAAATTGAATATTGGTGCTCTCTATAGTAAAAATATCTACCAGAGCTCTCTTCCAATGTGCAGTTTGCAAGAATGACAATTGTAATAAAAAATTTACAAAATTTAACAATATAAACTACATCTAAACCTAAATGCCAACCTCTAAACCTTAGTTGCTAATTTAGTGCACAATAACTCTAAGTGCATTAAAGTGAAAAAAGGGGAAAAACTTTCTTCAACACTAAGATTGGTGGGAAATAGCTTCACTTTTCAAAATTTCAAATTTTTGAATTATAGGCCCCACCATACACCTTCTCTTCTATCCAAAATTGCATCAATGTTGGGTTTTAATCCCTTAAGTACCTAAAGCTATGATCAAACCTTAAACTCTCTTGCATCCACACTAGGGATACCATACCCAATATGGATACATGCCTCCCACTTGATAAAAATATTAAAACATAATTATTTTTCCATTTTTGGTAACCAAGACTTGTGTTTTTCAACCTCAAGCTCCTAGAAGGGATAAGATATGGACAAAACTAGACAACATGGGTTTCCACACTGAGGAAATAGTGCCCAGAATTGAAGAAGGAAGGGTAACACCTATTATTACCCCCAAAACCCATCTAGCCCAATTTTTACCCCAAAGTGAACCCCACATGACCTAGAACCCATCCAAGCATCTCTAACAGTTCTGAAACCTTAGCAAACTTAGTTGAAATTGGTTGAAACCTTGTGATTTGATGTTTCCACATTGGGAAAGGCTTCATCCACATTGAGCATCTTATTCCCAACATGGATGGAAGAGGGGAAGCCAGGAATGGCCTAAATTGACCACCTAGTAGCAATTTCTTATAGCCTAGTGACCCCTAGGCCCTATTGGAACCCTTTGGAGCCTTCAAAGATCTTAAAACAATAAAAATGGCATGAAACTGTCATCCCCCTCTCATCCACATTGGGGCCATCAATCCCAATGTATAAAAAAGGGGGAAACTGCATGAGGCATCTAGAAACTCCAAAACTGATGGATCTTGGTACCAAACATTAACTAACGACATTGGCAATCCTGGAGCTCGACATGCATGGTTGATTAAATATTGATTTGGCCTAGATTTGACTTTATTATTTTAGGGAGACCTCTTCCATGCTGAGCATCCTAGTACCAGCATGGATAGAAGGGGGAAAGCCAAAACTATGGAATTTTGTATGAAATTGAACTACTAGAAGCAAAGAAATCCTTTTGGAAGCTACCAAATTTTTAGAAGTTATCTAAAATGACCAAAACTACCTGCTCCTAGTTCTTCATGTTGAGGGGGATCCTATCCATGCTGAGGCTCCCACTCTCAATGTGGATGGAAGGGGGAAAGCTTAAAAACCCACTCATAGCCTTAAAAATGATTAGATTTCAACCTTCGACATTGATAGCCAATGCCAGCACCCCTATAGATACTCATGCATAGTCAAAATTGATCAAAAATAGTCAAAAAATACTTCCCCCTAATCTTCCACATTGAGAATGGAAACCCCAATGTGGAAAAAATGGGAAAGCCCAAAACTTTCCTATTAACCCTTCTAAATCACCAAATTTTGACATTGGTTGTCAGCAATTGACACTAGCCACCTTAAAAGCCCACATGCATAGAAAGAATTCCAAAAATTAGTAAAAATAAAGATCTCTTGGTTGCCCATCATGGAAGAAAGGGAAAAACATTAGGGGAACTCCAAAATAGCCTCCAAAGACCTCAATTGAATCCCAGAAAGCCCTCTGTGTGTCCTAGCACCACATTTACACATCTTAAGACTCTCATGCTTGTAAAAATTGATCATAAATAGCTAAAAAGTGTTTTCCCCCAATCTTCCATGCTGAGCATGGAAACCCCAATGTGTAAAAAGTGGAAACATCAAAATTCACTTCATAACCATTGAAATGACCAAATTTTAATAGCAAGCATTGACAATCAACATTAGCAACCTTGGAGACCTACATGCATGATTAAAAATGATTAAAAATTGTAAAAAGTTGTTTTCCACTAGACTTCCATGTTGGGCATACTATCCCTAGAATGGAAATAGAGGGAGAAGCTCAAAAACTATATGGAAAACCTCCAAACTAGGCAAACTTGAGCTCAAACCCTAGTCCTCAACCTCAGAAATCCTAGAGGCACACATGCATGATCGATTAAGGTTAAAACTAGTACCGATCTAAGATTTATGGTTCTTCCACATTGGAGATCTCATCCTCCATGCTTTCCAGAATGGAAACTAAGGAGCAAACTTATTTAGAGCTCATAAACATCTCAAAACAACATCAAATGACCTTACATGCACTCTAGAAATCTATTAGTAGTGATTGGAGCCTTCAAGCCTCAGAAAACTTATCTCATATGGTCAAAAAGTGGTTTCCCCTAGTCTTTCATGTTGAGTCCCATTTCCCTAGCATGTGAAAAATGGGAGAGCTCAAAAACAGCTTGGGAGTACTCAAAAGTACCAAAGTTTGACATGGAACATAGCCCTTGGCCCTAGCAACTCTAGAAGTTAACATGCATAGTGGATTGTAACTCAAATTAGCCTAGATTTAGGATTATTGCTTCATCCATGTTGTAGGAGGCCCCTTACATGTTGGGTATCATGTAAAAAAGGGGAATAGCTACTTTCCCACTTCTGGTGGCAAGATGACACTCCTAGAAGCCAAAGATCTATGCTAGAGAAGCCTAGGACCTAATAGGCTTGAGATTTTGCTTATTTGACCTTGTTTTGATCTTAAAAATTCATTTCCCCAAATCCTCCATGTTGGAGTAACTTCCCCCAGTGTGAAACATGGAGCAACACCTTAAGTGCACTTGAATGACCTCCAAATATGCTTAAAATCAACCACAAACTTGCAGAATCATGATTGACCACCCTAGGGGCCTAGGAGCCTAGCCAATGTACACTTAAACCACCCTAAATCTATGAAACTAGTGTCCCCCCACTCTTCTATGATAAGGATACTATGTTTAGCATGGAAAGAGGGTGGGGGAGGGGGGGGGGAGTTATTTCAACATGTTTTGACACCTAAAACTATCTCAAACTACCACAAAATGAAACTAAGGGATGCACAACTCCAAAATTGATGTTTTGGCTATGTATTTGACCTTGTTTCACTCTTTTTTAGCTTGAATATTCATTCTCCATGCTAAACCCCCTCTCTTCCACATTGGCCAGTGTGGAAACAAGGAGGGGAGGCATCAAAACATGCTTTTTAGTCTTTATAGACCTTCAGCATGCCTGATTTTGATGGAGTTGGCCCTATGCTATCTTAGGGAGGCCCTAAAACCTCAATTTTGGATCTCTAAATGCTCCAAAACTCACTTTCTCTAGTTTCCACGTAGAGGATCCCTTCTTCCACACTGAGCAACATGGAAATAAAGGGGGCCCAACATGGAATCCTAAAAACTCTTAATTTCTAGGTTCAAATAGCCCAAAAATAGCCTTGACTAATGAAAAAACTCACCTAATAGCCTTTTAGCCTTAAAAATGGCTTTCTAAGGCCTAAAACTAGCAAAACCCAACAATGTTTTGATCTATATTAGCCAAATTTTATAATATATAGCCTATTTTTCTTAATTTTTTTTCCTTATTGCATAGTATTTTGTCTTGTTTTTGGACTTTTGTTGCATTATTAACCTTGTTGACCTTCTATGACATTTATACAACCTTATATGTTCTTTATTTGTCTTATTATAGCCTTATTTGCCTTTTTTTGACCTTTGAATGGTATCAAATAGTGTGGTTTGACCTTCCCTAACCACTGTTTAACAGCACGTGACCATGGCCTGCTAAGGCCTTAAATTGGCATCATAGTCCAAAAAGACTCTAAAGATAGCATCATAAACTGCTAATGCCTAAAACTAGAAAAATTGCAGCCTTTTCTGATCATTTGTAGCCTTATTTCTTATATTTCCCCTTCATTAATCTTCATTGAACTGTTGTACTTTATTGAATTATCCTTACCTCATTGATAACATTTGATGGCCTTGTTTGCATCATATTTGCATGTGTTTGCATAATTTTATAGCATTTTAGCATTGTTTATTTACTTTTACCCAGGGGCCACTTAATATGCTTTTGGTTGACATGCAAGATCAAAGTATGAGTACCTAGGAGCAGATCTACTTGCCTCTATGTCTACATGGACCTCACAGTGATGTTGAATGGTGTATCAACCTTGATTACCTTGATCTTAAGCCTAAAATTCTAGTAGACCACATAGCCTCAATAGAGAAACCTCTAAAATGGCCTAAAAACCTAGTCAAAACCCTTGGCTTAGAGCCAGGTGACATAACTAAAGACTTTCTCATTGAGGTTCCTATCACAACACACAGTGGTGGGGAGAAAGCCCTTACAACTAAGTTCCTCACTAGAACCTCAATATGCTCAAGACATCACCAAGATCCTACAAAGAAACATTAAGGCATTTTCCTAGTCATTTGAAGGCATGCCTAGCCTAGATCCATGTTTAGTCTAGCACAACATCATACTAGATCCTAGCATTAGACTTGTTAAGCAAAAAGTGCATAAAATTAGGCCTAATTTGGCCTTGGCAGTTCGTGATGAGATCTCAAAGCTCTACCAAGTCGATTTCATTAGGATTGTCGACCATGCAAAATGGGTATCCAACATAATGGTAGTTCCTAAGAAAAATGGAAGTATTTTTATTTGCATTTATTTTTGAGACCTAAATAAAGAAACCATCAAGGATGACTTCTCTCTACCTAGTATTGATGAACTTTTCAATACTATGGCCAAACATGTCTTGTTGTCCTTTATGGAAGGCTTCTTAGGATATAACCAGATTAAGATCAACCTAAATTATCAACTTAGCATGAACTTCATGACCCCTTTGGGTACTTTTGTTATACTATGATGCCCTTTGGCCTTAAGAATGTAGGAGCAACATACTAGAGAGCCATGACCTATATCTTTAGAAATTACATATTAGGTTTGCTTAATGGTTACATATAAGATATAGCTATTAAGTCCAAAGTGGCCAATGACCATGCTAATGACCTAGACCTTATGCTTAAATGATGCCTCAAATATGAGCTTAGGCTCAATCCCAAGAAGTATGTCTTTGGTATCAAGTTTGGTAAGATGCTTGGCTTTGTAGCATTTGAAGTAGGGATATGTGTCAATCCTAATAATGTTAAGGCCATATCCAAATTAGTAGTACCTACCAACCTTAAAGATCTTCAAAGATTAAAAGGCAGATTATAGCTTATTCATAGGTTTATCGCTAGGCTTACAGATAAGTTATAATCCATGTAACACTTTGTTAGGAAATGAGTTCACTATGAGTGAACGGCTCAATGCCAAGAGACCTTTGAAAACCTTAAGCAAGAATTAAAACAACTACTAACAATCTATCCTCCATAAGAAGGTAAACCATTTTACATCTACCTTTCCATCTTTGATACATCCATTTCCTCTCTACTTTATTAAAAATGTGATGATGGAGCAAAAATTCCAATGTACTACCTTAGCCATGTGTTAGTTGCCCATGAGGCTTGATACACTAAAGTGGAGAAGTATTTTCTAGCACTAGTATTCTCCTTGAAGAAGTGAAGAAACTACCTCTTTAGAAGCCAATTCAATGTAATTTTCAAGGAAAAAATACTCAGAGCCATAACAACCAACATCTACAAAAGTAGTCGTATAGCCCGATGAAAAGCCATAATCATGGAATTTGACCTTCATTACGTCTCCCAATCCTTAATGAAAGGTTAAGCTATAGCCTTACAACTTATAATATAACCTATTGATGACCATGCAGACATAGATCTTCAGTTCCTTGATGAGCATGTTAACATTGTTAGCCAAGTGCTTGTGGGTTGTGAGGCAGTCATGTACTTTGAAGGAGCTTAAAATACCCATGGGGCCAATGCTACTTTCATCATAACATTTTCATTTGGTGAGATTCGATCCTTCACCTACTATTTTAGGTTCCCATGTACCAACAACATAACAACATAGTGGAGTATGAGGATTTGATCAGAGGAATGATGATAGCTTGTAACCTAGGAATTAGATGCTTAGCAATCAAAGGCGACTCACAACTCATGCTTAACCAAGTAATTGAAGTCTATGCATGTAATGCCAAACAGTTACAACCATACTATAACCTAGGAAAGTAATTAACATAAAAATTTGTAGAGATTGATATGCAACACATATCCTAAAATGAGAACACCATAGCTAATGCAATTGCAACATTAGGCCTTAGTGTGATGTCAGATGCGTTTAGTAAGTTACCCACCTTAACTGTGGAATATACTACTTCCATCAAATGGAGCATTGAGGATACCTCTATGGCCATTTTTCATACTAATCCTACTAGGGAGTGGTATTATGATATCAAATTTTACATTATGCATGGTGAATCTTCACAAGGGATGACTATTGCTTAGAAGGGTGTTGTACGCAAGTGATCGAAGCAGTATGTCATCATAGGTGATAACACATTATGTTGATGATCCTATGATGGCATACTCCTAAAGTTCTTAGGTAAAATCAAAGCTAAAACATTCCTAGAGGAGGTTCATGAGGTTATTAATGGAGGACATATAGGTCCAAGAGCTATGGCTGCTAAGATTATATGGTTAGCCTACTATTGACCCCATATAAAAAATGACTTCTTGTAGAAGGTTAAGTAGTGTAGCACATGCAAAAGATATAGAAACCTTATACATGTACCACAAATTGAGTTGCATATCAATCAAATAACATTGTCATTTTAGTGATGGGGGCTGGATATCATTGGACATATAATGCCTAAGTCTTCCATAGGGCATAGCTTTATCATCATCATCATTGAATACTTTACAAAGTGGGTTGAGGCTATTCCCCCAAGGAAGACTACATCTAAGTAACTTTGCAAATTCATCCTAGATAACATTTTAGCTCATTTTGACATACTTAGAATCATAGTTATGAACAATTGATCATAATTTAATAGTTAGTAAACAAAATATTTCTATTGTCACCTAGGCATTAAGCATTCTTTCTCATCACCTTATTACCCTCAAGCCAATGGACAAGTGGAAGTAAGCAACAAGGCCATCATTAGCTTTCTTAAAATAATGCTTAATAAAGCAAGTGCAAATAACATGAGAGGCTTATCTAGGTACTATGGACATATAGAACCACCTATTACATGGTAACCGATATGGCCCCTTATAGTCTAGTTTATGGCTCTAAAGCTATTTTACATCTTGAATCATAGGTTCCATCACTCTAAGTAACCTTGACTAACTTCATCAATGATGAGCAAAGAAAGGAGTTATGAACAATGACCCTAGACTTAGTGGAGGAACAATATATGCAAGCACTTTCTGACATTGAACACTATCAAGAGAGGTAGAAGTAACATCATCATCATAACTTGACCAGGTGTAAGATCAAGGAGGGTAACCTACTTTTCAAATCCATTCATGAGCATGTGGATAAATTCTTGGCCAACTAAGAAGGGGCCTTCCTTGTTACTAGATCTTACCAAAATATGGCATTAAAAATATTCAACATGAATGGGAATGAGCTAGCCACTCTAGTCAATCATTCCTATCTAAAGCCACACTACATGTAGCTGACAATCATCAACAAGAGAGCTTGCTTTCAATGGTCTGCTACATCCTTTAACTAGCAACATAACTTTCTAGGGCCTTAAACTAGTAGCATTCCCTACCAATTCCTTAAACTAGCAACTTTGATGACCTGGATAACTTGATTCTCATGTGGCCTGTATGCATTGCAGCATTATAATATGCAGTGGTGTTTCATATTCTTTATCAGTGCCTCTCGAGTCAATCCTCAAGAGATCAATAAAGAGGGGCCATTAAAACACAACAAAAATTTGCATGTTATCACAAATTTTCATCATGTAGCTTTTACCCCATGAAACTTGAGGTAAAACTTCATTGTAAATGTGAAGATTATAACCCATAGTTTGAAATTTTTACATACTTTATACTTTTGGGGCTGAAAATGCATCATAAGTGGTCAAAGCCTCATTCCCCAAGTGAACAAAGTCACCTAGTGTCTATATTTGGTCTTAGGGGGTCAAAAATGCCTTTTCAAATACCAAAAATGGTAATTTGATGGGTTTTATGGATGGTATACACTTTTCTACACCAGAAACATTTACATGGCGTAAATCTCACCTACCCCTAGCATGGAGAGGTGGGGGGTTTCCCCTTAGCTTGAAAACTTTCCCCTAGCATGGAGATTGCATGCTTAGCTTGGAAACCTTCCCCATCCACATGGAAGCTTCCCCCTAGCATTGAGGCTCCACCCCTAGCGTAGAAATTGCATCCCCCCAACATGGAAGCCACAATAGCCAAATTTCATCATTCCATGCATTCTAACATTCACCAACGACTTCAGCAAGGATGGTAGAAGGCTTAACATGGAAGACTCATCTCTAGCATAGAAGTTGTGTCCCCATTACTTTATAATAAATGAAATGAAAATGAGAGGAATCCACTTATCATATAGGATAACCTTCCAAATTTGGGTACCCATATCACCTAAATGAAGCAAAAATTTCTAACAATTTGGTAGCCAATTTTTAGCCATTTTGCAACCAAATTACATCCATTTTGCAACCCCATACATGGCCTAAGACCTAAAAAAGTTGGCGTCAAACACCATTTAGAGGTTCCACATTTTTTGCAATATGATAAAATTTGCATTGGTTATATAATTTTTACATAATTCAGCAAATTGTTCATGGTTCCACACTTGGGAATTCTCAAGAGCTCATGAGTTCTTACAAGTTTCCACACTTGTATTCTCTTGAACCTAATGTGAAAAGCCTATGACCTTGTGAACTTGTAACCTCCTTTGGGATTTGTGAATTTTCAAGCTCTATGCTGCACCCTTGGGATTTTCAGCTCCCAAGTGTAGAGCACTTAGGTAGCTTGAATTCTTCACACTTCTCAACCTCCACCATAGCCAACATTGCAAACCTAGAGTAGCAGCATAGTAGGTTCAATAGCATCAGGAGTGGTAGGACATTTGGCTCATGGAGCTGACTGCTTCAACTTTAATGAACCTTGATCTCCATCTAAGTGAACCTCCTTACTACCCACTCTAGCACCATTTGTACACATTTTTCTAACTTATTCTTTATTCTTTCTCAATAAATTTTTAAGTTCTGGGTTTTGTGTGCAAAATATATCCACTTATTTTCTATGCATTAGTTAGATCTATTATTAATTTTAGCATTCAATTCTATTTTCAATATTCATTTTTTCATTTCATAAGTCCCTATTTGATTTTTCAAACTAGCCAAGGTGCCTTGAATCCCATTTTT
Organism: Gnetum montanum; assembly: GCA_015680685.1. Classification (NCBI taxonomy): domain Eukaryota; kingdom Viridiplantae; phylum Streptophyta; class Gnetopsida; order Gnetales; family Gnetaceae; genus Gnetum; species Gnetum montanum. Next base: position 913,992 of record MNCI01017890.1, on the reverse strand, counting down.
CATGAAGGCCCTAGGGATTTGTGGGTTGAGGATAGTTCTGCACCAGATGCATCGGTCTTTCCAATGATTGATTTTTCCAATCACAACATACCCCAAAGTGATGTGATTATTTAAATGATTAGAAGATTATAGCCCTAAGTTAAACCTAGAGTAATAGCCATGAAAGAGATCAAGGGTTTCTTAGTCTTAAATTTTGAAGATGTTCAAAGTGTACTTATATCTTATGAGATGAATCTCATAAGTGAAGGTGCAATCAAAGGAAAACCTATTGCTTTCAAAAGCTCATCAAAGGAGAAGGAGTCATCTGATCATGAAGTAAAGAGTGAAGATGAACTGGCTCTTCTATCAAGAAGAGTTTAAAGAATATTAGCATGGAAAGGAAAGAGCCTTAATCAAACTATCATAAAAGGTAAAAAATGAGGTAAAATTTTCAAAATTGTAATCTTGATGCATCTTCTATAGATTTTTTGGTTTGTGGTGTTAGAGGTCATGTGGCCTCTAAATGTTCAAGTGCTGGCAAGTTGCAAAAGAAGAATTCATTTGATGCTAAAAAGAAAAGGAAAAATTTGTACTCAAGTTGAAATGAGAACTAAAGTGAAAAGAAAATGAATGATTCCTCCATAGGGTCACATCTTATTTATATGACCCTTACTCACAAAGATCGTATAGTGGAAACTAAATAATATAAAGGTACACTTGAGGAAAGGCATGATTTATTATGCAATGAAATTATCTTATTTCAAAGTCTATGTATTAAGATGAAAAATTCCTTGATAGATAAAAAATTAGAACTATCTCAACTTAATAAAAAATACCTAGATCTCACAAAGAAAAACTCAGACCTAAGGGCTAAGGATCAAAGACTTACATCTTCCCATGAATAGAATTTCAAAGAGCTTGTAGACACAAAGCTTATTAATGAAATAATGGTAAAAGAGAAATGGAATATATGAATTATTTTGGGACAAGAAAGAGCTCCAAATGACAAGAGTGTATTGGAAATTCACTCACAAAATAAGGCATCCTCAAGGACTTCATCTAAATGAGAGTATACACCAAGGTTTGATCATCTTTCCCAAATAAGGAAAACCAAGTATTATTTCTACATAAAGTATGAGCATAAAGAATCAAATTAATTAAAAATGAAACAGTATAACATGAATCTTTGATCCTATTAAAGGATGCCTAGTAATAATGTCTTACAAGTTAAAAAAGATTTAGAGAGTCATGTTAAAGAAGAAAGAAGAAAGAACAAGTACTCATGCTTTCCATCTAACCACAAAGAACTTTAGAAGGAAGGAGTAGATATGTAGTAAGAAAGAAACATTTAATGATTACAAAGGGAATTTGAAGAAGGAAACTCATTATAAATATACTTGAGAAAAGAATCTTTCTAAGGGTAAGAAAGGTAAGTATGGGTAAGTATTAGTAAGTAATTTTTTACTTGCATTATGTTGTAGATATGATACTTTTTTTAGCTTCCTTTGTTATAATTTTCCTTGGCAGCATCCCGTGAAAAATCCCCAAACCTCTTACCCTAATCATTAATTGTTAATTACCTAATAGGAACCTACCTAAATTTTGAACATCCCACTATCTCGAGAGATGTCTTACCTGATACATCCCATCCAAAATTGAGATGTCTTACTATGTTCAAGCCCAAGTCAAGTAAGATGTTTCACTTTTCCTTAAAACTTCTCAACCATGGTGTTAACCCTATCAAGGATGTCATCTATTTAAGCCAATCAATCATTTTTCCTTTTTTTCATTCTACTCCAAGCCTTAGATGTCTAAGAATAGTTGACTAGGGTCATATCTGTGCAACAAATCCACTCTTTTTAGCCTAAATCCATGGTTCACAAGAAGACTAAAACATCAAGGTAGCCTCCTCACAATTTCAAAGTTGCTAACGGTGCATCTACAAGTCATTTCAACTCATATCAATCTCATTTTCACTCAACAGATGCACAACAAAAATTTGCGGCAAACCTTTATGTATCTATTGTTAGTGAATAGAGTCTTAGCTTTTAGCAACACCTTTAGCAAGTGCTAATGTATTATTTTGAAGTAACTAGATGGACATCCATTATTTTTATTTCTTTTTGCATACCAAAGGTTTTGGTTAGAGAATTTGATAGTAATATTATGATTACAAATGCTATTTTTGGGGTGTTTACATCTATAGTTAGGGGTATTTCCCATGATATTTCTTTGCAAGTTGTGAATGGCCTACTTGAAATTTTTGTTTTGATGTATACCAAGTTGTTATTCATTCTATGGAAGACATTTTTTCTAATGGGATTATTCCAGTACCTCATGATGAGTTCTATGATGCCATATTTGGTAGATATATTTTCTTGAAGAGTGGAAAAGTGTATAGATGGTAGATGTCATAATATGCTTCAACTCTCTCCCTCATTCTTATGTACAATATTATTATGAAAGAGGTTATAATTATCTACTACCATCTCAAGCTTTTTTTTGTATTTTCTACTAACTAGGAAGCCATTAGATTTGGATCACATCATTTATAGGGATATGTTGGGGATGTTTACCCATAAGTAGATATATGAACATCCTCTCCTCATTAGCCTACTTGTTTGCTAGTGGATTTTTGTATTCCCAATCTACCTCCTCTTAAAAGAAAGAGAAATTTTCTCAAGTTCTTAGAAAAAAGGAGTATATCTCATGTTGATACTAAAACTCCAACTCCTTTCAATGCACACAAAAAGAAAGTAACATCTTCACCTAGGACCTCTCCTTAGCTAAGAAGGTTCAAGTTTGTAAGTGAATAAGTGAAGTTTTCCTTAAATAAGCTCTAAAGTCCATTGGAAAAACCTTGTGAAAGTTTGGGTGGAAGATTGGAAAAAATATTTCTTACCTTCATAAGAGAATGGGCATATAAAGCCTTTCCCCTCCTCTAGATGATCAACAATTTGAGGAGATTATAACTCCTCATTGAATAGATAGTAATGAGGATATACTAGCCCTAGCTAGAAATTCTGTAATAGTAAGTTCATTATATGGATATGATTTAGGAAATGCATTAGAATCAGAGGATTTAGCAGTATCACTAGCTTATGCTTAAGGGAAGCCCATTCCTTACACTGAGTAGCCTAGACCTAGTGCATTTGTGTAGGGAGAGTATTCTGAAAGATTCTCCAAATTTCAAGAGTGAGAATGCACCACATCTTTTGAGTAATATGTGATGGAAAGTATCTTTAGTATAGAGGCTCAATGGGAGAAAGAAGCTTCCAAGACATATCAACTTAAGGGGACTCCATCATCTTCCAAGTTGGGTTCATCTCACCCCTCTTCATCTTCTCAATTTCAAATGAAGTTTTGGCCCAAATGAGCTCCTATTGTAGTATCTTCTCTAGAGGATGATTATGAGTAGCAAATCTCCCATTCCAACACCAATAGTAATGATGATGATGAGGAGACATATAACCCTACATGAGTTGGATGTTGATGATGATATAGAGGTTAGATATTAGGGACTTCACCTAATTCCTTATTTTGGGTGATGTCCAAAAAGGGAGAGAGTTTTATTGTCATGGGTGTGGTATCTGATTTTTGTTGAGATCTCCTATCATGTTGAAACTATATATGAATGTAGTACTTATTTATATTCATATCTATCAAATTTGGTATATGGTATACTTTTGAAAATAGGCTATGAGGCATTTAGTTTATGTTGGCTCTATTTTTGGATAGTTGTGCTTTAAGGTTTAAGGATTATATGCACTTGTTAAATAGGAATGGATCGTTGTTGATATGATTGTTTCTTGTGTAGCCCCTTGAGATCTTAACTAATGGATGTGTATGTGTTAACCATTATCCATTTATTTTTTCATTGTTTTTTTCTTAGGATCATTTTGTGCTTTTACTTGTCTATTTCATGTAGTTTATTATGATGCTATGCTAACCCATTTTCTCAAGTTTTGAACATCACCAAAAAGGAGGATATTATTGACCTTTTGGTATGTTAAAATCTTGGAAAATGGAGAAAGTGAAAAATGTGCTTGTAAAATCTTGTAAGACTTGGAAAAGATAAGAGCTTGACAAGAGCATGATGAGATTAATACAAACAACATGTTGCACCTAGGATGGGAGTTGAGTTATCAATCTAAAGTGAAAAAGTCTCAACCAAGATTACAAGATTTTTGAAAAATTTACAAGGATGTAGGACATCTAAAAGTCAAAAGAAGATGCTTTGGTAGTTATTAAGACATTCCAAAGGAACAACAGATGTTCCTATTAAAAATTCTAGATCTTAAGTGAGATATCCAAAAAAAATAGCAAATGTCAAAAATGTAGTTGAGACATCCTAGTAAAGACTTCTCATGTGAGATGTTCCAACTAAAGTGATACATCCCACCTATAAGCATTTAAAAGTTAGTGAGATATCCCAAGCTTGAATGAGACATCCCAACTAGCTATTTTCTAGTCATTGTATAAACTCTAATGGTCATTTGACAATGAAAAAGGGTATAAAATAGATGATATCTTTATGAAAAGAATAAGAACTATTCATAGTAATATTTCCTTCATTATACACATCTTGTGAATTTATTTTTTCTTTAATTATTTATCTTTTATGAGCTGATTATTGTAATCGTTGAGAGCCCTAAAGCAAGGAATTTGTAATTTTAGTACATTCTCTCCTTGATCTTTCTTTTCTCTCTTTGTAGGCCCTTTAGGATTGATGTGCTTCTTGTGAGGAGAACTTGATCTTGTTGGGACCTTGTGAGGTTGTGTGTGTTTCTTGAGAGAAAGCACCCCATGTAGAGCTTAAGTTATTGTAAAGGTTGTGGGATCCTTGAAATCATGTTTTGAGATTATTGGGACCTTGTGGGGTCGGGTGTGTTTCTATGTGAAAACACCCCTTATGGAGCTCAAACTTTGTAAAGGTTATGGTATTCATGAAACCACATTTTTGATGAAATAAAGTCTAGAGATGTGAAAGGATTCTACCCTCTGAGTGTGGACATACCAAAGTGGGGAAACCATGTACATGTAAGTGTAGTTCTAATTTTTATTTTGTGGAACTTATTTAACTCCCCTTCTAAGTTCTCAATCTTCAAATGGAAATATTATAAAAATTCTACCACATGAAAAATGTATTAGAATTAATAAAATAAAAAGAAAGTAAATGGTCAGAAGAAACCTTATAATATTTAAATAGTAACATGGTCAATAAAAAGCAACATAGCTCATAAAGCCTAGTTAATATAAAAAATGGGTAACAAGAATAGATAAATATTAGTAAACAAAACATTAAGGGTTTAAATCACAAACATATCAAGAGGTAAGGAGGATCTTAGATAGGAGTATTACATGTGGTTCAATGCTAGGGTATACCACAAGTTGATCATAACTCATGATTTAGTCACAATTAAGGACCACAACCTTCCCACAACTAATTGTTTAGTTGTGATGATGGGCCATGACTACATCATGATTTATAGTTTCTTCTAACACCATGAGTCATGGTGACATACCAAGAGTTATGGTGATGGAAAATGCCACTAGAGATGCATAGAACAACATGAGAAAGGCTAGGAAAAATGAGTACATAATGAACTAGAATAATATAATAATGTAAGAGAAAAATTTAAGATCATAAAGATCTATATAAATAGGAATTAACAAGTAATATGCATGATAATCAAAACCATAGAAAGAGAACAAGCCTAGAACCAGTTACTCTACCTTCATGAATCAGGACTTGCAACAAACAAATTGTTGTAGCACCAAGAGATGCCAAAGTGCCCACAAGATAACAGTAATAAATGAAAATGAAGAATCAATATTCAATAAATACAAAGTTTCAACTTAATATAAAATCCAAGCCTCTAGCCAACATAAAAACAATGGTTTATATTGGAAAGTCTCTATGATTGATGCCACCATAGGTAGAAAAGTCCTCTTAGAGTCTAGAAAATAAAAAAAGATCCTAGTCTACATATAAGAAAAGAAATCAAACAATTATTTCAGTAAATTTAATGAAAATACGATATTTTATAAAATATATAGGACTAGTTACAACATGTGCCACCATCCTTATCAACCTATTCTTAGCAAGAAATACCAATATATCAGTAACATTCAATTTTAAAAAAAAAAAACTCAATAACAACATGTTTATAAGACATGATAATTGTTCTCAAAAGTGACTATTTAAAAGAGTAATATTTTCAAAAATAGATGTTTACAATTCTTAAAAAGAAAAGTTATAATAAAACATCATTGAAGATATAATAAGATCAAAGCCTTAAAAAGATATTAATAAACCAAAGATTATAAAAGATAAATAACGATAGAATAAGGTATTACATCCTTTCCCCATAATAAATATTTCTCATGAAAGATTAGAAAAGATGTTACCCCATTAACTAGATCATGCTAACCTTCTAGGAGCTATAGACACTTGGTGCCACTTCATTATTCTTTTCTTGAGGAACTTCAATGATACCATATGCCTTTTCTTTTGCATAATTTTTTGTATTTCTTATCTCTCTTGCACTTGGAACAAACCATAATAATATAAACTAGTTTTGTACAATGGAAATAAGTTCTCACCTAAACTTGGTCCTTGGATTGTTTATAAATTGAGAAATTGTTATGTGAATCCTCTTGCTTCATTTTTGGAGCTTTTTTCGTACTCGCATTGGCTTTAGTTGGATGCTTCTTCTTCAAATATTTCTTGGTCGAGCCATCTCATACTCCATCTTCCACTTGACCTATCTCCACTCATAAAGCATTAATACATGTCTCTTAATATTTTCTTATAACAAAATCTGACAAGTGCTATTTGATGGATGGTCTTAGTTCATTTAACACTCCTTTTTATGTGATTAATCACCTATTAAATCATGAGAAACATATTTTATTTCTAACAAATGCATGGGATGATTGATTATTTATGGTTTCCTTGATATTCCTTAGTAAAACTTTTATGGTGTTGTTTGACATCCTATGGTGATAGCTACATGATTTATATTTAATTTAATTATTTTAATTATATTTCATGATAGTTATTAGGATATATTTGGATAGTAGTTTATTATTATACATTTTATTAATTATTCTTGGTATTTATAGATGTTATGTGAGAGAAGAGAAAGGTACATATGTGATGAGAGAGATTAATGAAAGTATTACTTTATTTTAATTCTTGTTTTGGGTAATTGGCTGAGTTTTTCTTTAAATTATTTTTAGTAACCTTTCATTAAAAAACTCATTATTTTTTCATTCAAAATACCTTGATTATTGTGGAAAACATTATGGAAAGGTGTTATTAGAGATTGAAGTTTGTGGTGGTGCTAGTGGATTTTGGATTGGTTGTGCTTTCACATAGGTCTTTATCATGCTTCATTCTTCTCATGTATACTTTTTCATATAGATTTTGAGGTGAGAAATTTTGATCTCTTTGTCCATTTATGTTTTCAAGGTTGTACACATTGATGGGATGGGTTTTGGTGATATTAAATTTCATATTATTGTATCGCTTATGGGATTGGGGGTTTTACTTTGAACATCTAGGAATTTTAATTTGATAGTTTGGTATGTCATTCATGGGTGTTAGCATTATTGTTCTATTAATTTCAAGTTTGGGTTTTGTGAGAATAATTATCAACAATTTTATGATTTTGGATTTTGCTATTTTGATTAATCAATAGTGATGATTATCAAATCTACATTTGTTAGAATTCTTATCTTTTATGATATTTGATTTGAATGGAGATTATGTATTTGTTCCATTTTATGAATAGTTTGAAATCTTGGGATTTTCATTCCTTATTATGTATCTTATTTTAACTTGTTTTCCTTTGCTAACTACAATCCCTTGCTAATTTTATAGTTGTTATTGCTATGCTTCCATGATGGCATTGATTTAGTTCTTTTCTTGTTATATGTGAGCCCTATTAACTATGTGGACATAATTCCATTCATTATGTCATTCCCATCCTAACTTTGGTCCAATTTGATTCTTGTAGCAATGTTTTCATTATATTATCCTTATTCTTCTCTTGTTGTTATTTCTAGGCTATTGGATCTTTAAGGATTCTTTGGTTGTGCTTTCCTTGACATTTCCTATTGTTTTGATTCACTTCAATTGATTTCTACTCTTTCCCAACTCAAAATATACATCTTTGATCTTAGAGAGACATCTTTCCTAAAAGTCAAGACTCCCAAGTAGACATTTCGTCCCCACCCAAGACATCTCCTTTTCAATGTAGATGTTTTCTCTAGCCCTTAGATGTTCCTTAATGAATGTATTTCACTTAGCAAGATGTCTTTCTTCTTTAAGAGACATCTTCTTCACTCTATAGACATCTCATTTTCTTAGAGATGTCTCTCCTACTAGTTCAACACTGCAAAAAAAAATTGTTTATTATGATGTTTAGTCTTCTATATGAGTATATTGTTTGGTTTTCTTAGTTTAAAAACTTCTTGAGCCCTTGTTAAAATATTTTATCTTTGTGAAATTACTTTTTTCCTCTTATGGGATCTTAAGTGTTGAATAATCTCCTTACATAAGTGTGTATTTCTTGGATTGTACATTGGTTAATTATGGCTTTCATTATTAGTTATCATAGCCATCATACTATGGGAACTCTATTTGATGTATTGGAACTTATGATTATGATCTATCCACATTAGTTTAATATTTGAGATGGACCCCTTGGATAGTTTGATTCTCTTTGATTTTTGTATTTCTTTGTTTTGGGTGTTTCCTTCCATCATCATTTTGGATTTCAATGTTTGTATGTTTATTAGATGATTGGTTGTTGGGGCTAGTTCCAAGTATGTATTACCAGTTGGAGATGAACTCCCTAGATATGGTTGTGCATTTGACTTTTACTACTATCTATTAGTGTAGAGTTTATTATAAATCCCATCCTACATTAGAGGATTATTTCAAGGTTCATTATTCTTCTTTTTTTATCCCTCTATAATGTTAAAGATGAGTCTTGGAGACACCTCTAATACTTGTATGTGTTGCTATGACTAGGGGAGTCTTAGTAGATTTCTATCATTATGAGACTAATAATAAATTCATGTAAATGGTAAAATTAATATTTGATTTAAAATTTAGTATTTGAAATTGAATGAGTATACATGATAATAATTGATACAAATCTTAGATTAAGTACAATGTATGCTACCTCCTTATTTGCGGTGGTGATTGGAGTTGGTAAATCTTCGTATTACTAATGTCTAGTGGTTGGATGTTTGGTTATACATTTATATGCTTATTTGGATGTGCTTTAACTAACATGTTTTTCAAGATCATCATGCTATATCTAGCTTTCATGAGATCTACCCATTTTTTGATTTAAGAAATTGCTAAGGTTTCCCACTTAACTTTTATTGATATTTCATTTTTATCAGAGGTTAATCAGCTTGGGTGGAGATCGGAGACCTAGGAAGGTTCACTGATTTATTTTAGAGAGATTTAATGATATTATATTTTCAAATTTGAACTTTATTGACTATTTATGTATTAGAAATTTCAACATTATGTTAGGTATTATTTTTCTTATTTCTAGCATTTGGATTTATGTTGATATTTATTATTAGGTTGATAATATACTCATGGAAATTTAGAATTGCTATTTATTTATCTCTCCTACTCATCACATAATTTTAGTAAATGAATTATGTTATTCTCTACCTAGTTAGATTTAGTTTCTACTATATCATGATTTTTTTAATTATGTATTTTCTTTCTTCCATGCTTAGTTTCATCTTTTTTCTTATGTCGTAGCGTCACTTTAGGTTCCTTGTGCTTTCCTTTGTTTTGTAGTTCATTTGTTATCTTGGACCTTTCCATGGCTAATCATCCATCATGAGCTCTACCCAATATAATACTCTCCAACCTAAGCTTTGGGAAGAAGGATGTTACAAGTTGGTATTAGAACATAGGTTTTATTAATTTTCTCATTTTTTTGCTATGTCTAAGAAAGGTAAGTAATAGACGTGTATGTGATTATCCTAGGAGGATGGATGTGTTGTATACAACCAAAAAAAACATCTAAACCTATTTTTGATCAAATGGAGAAGCCATTGATGGATCCCCAAGTAGAACTTTTCACCCTAGTTCCTACTCCTTCCTAGGGTATGAAGATCAACCAGTTCCTCTATTAACATATATAGAAGAAATCTAGTTCACCATTAATGAAGGTTATTTTTGAGAATGATGGATATTATAGAAAAATCAATGAAGAGAGAGCTTATGGATCAGTTCCATAAGCTAGGATCCACTACCTTCTAGAGTGAGAAGAATCCTACCATTACCACTAAGTAACTTTAGAAGATCCTTAAGATCTTCAAGCTTATGGGTTGTAGTCATACATAGAAAACTCATTTAGCAATGCATCAATTTCATGGCTCTAATAGACATTGGTGAACTACTTAGGAGAAAACTAATTATTATGAAGAGCTTAATATCCATTGGAGTAATTTCTTCAATACTTTCAATGCTCATTACATTCTTTTAGAGTTTGTAGAGGTGCAAGCTAAGAAGTTTTATCACCTCTACTAAGACAATTGGATTGTGATTTATTATGACTATAATTTCTTTGATTTGGGCATGTATGTAGCTCACATACATTCAGATGAAATTTTGAATGTCAACTATTCATGGACCATGTGCATCAATCAAGGACCATTTTCTTTCTCTACATCTTAAGACATATGAGGATGCTTGAGCTCGCTCGCTAGATCTAGAGTGCAATTAGTTAGCTAAAGCAACATAACATGATTAATCTCAAAAGAGGATTTAGACATTTTCTAGAAAGTCTAATGGGTCCAATTATATTGAAATTTCTAGTTCATCTAATCAAAAGAAAAAGTAGAGGCCTCAAAAGCTAGAAATAGGTGGTGGAACTACTTGTGGGGCCATTACTTATCATGCTTATGGATGATTTGGGCACATTCATAGGGAATGTTCTAATTTCTGCAACTATGGTTAGTCAAGCCACATGAGCTTTAACTATTCAAAAAGTTTGGAAGCTAAATGTCTTTCATAGGGTGGCAAATCTACCAATAGCCAAGGTGATACCAAGACACATGCATGTGTTTAAGCTCTAACAGATTAGCTAGTAGATGCTTAGCCCAACACCATGATGGATATTTAAGGTATGCTTTTCAAATTATTAGCTTTGATTCTTTTTCATCATAGTGAGAGTCATTTCTTCATTGATCCATGAATAGTTAGATGACTAAGTTTGATGGGTCAGTGTCTTTATTAAGCACTTTTCGTTAGCTTTATTAGTGGTTGTATGCTTGTTGTGGATCAAGTTTATAGGTTTGTACCCTTGGTAATTCAAAATTCCACTTGGTCCAATGATCTTTATATCATGAGCCTAGGGGACTATGATGTTATATTGGACATGGATTCATTATCATTCTATCAAAATAACTTAGATTATTATCAAAAGATACATTTATTGATGATAGATGATGGTGTTCAAATAACCATGCATACCCAACTATACAAGGTCAAGTTGGATCTTGTATCCTTGAGATTATTTCATCATTTCTTATAGAATGATCATTCTTGTTTTACTATTTTAGTTAATGAACTTCATTTGTCACTCAAGATCCATCAGATTTCTATTTTTTATAAGTTTTCTAATGTTTTCCATTTTGAGTTACCTAGTTTACCTTCCATGTATGATGCCAAGTTTGATATCTATATTCAAGGCTTCACATAGGAGTTTTCCTATTGAGTTAGCAAAATTAAAGATTCAGCTTTAGGAGTTACTTCATAAGGATCTAACTCATCAAATTGTGTCTTCTTTAGATGCTATTATTTTCTTTGTCAAGAAGAATGTTGGTATTATGCAGTTGTACATTAATTATTGGTAGTTGAATCAAGTGGTAATGAAAATGACTATTTTTTATCATATATAAAAGCTTTTTTTAATAAGTTATAAGTAGCCTAGATGTTCTCTAAGATTGATCTATTGTTAGGGTTTTAGTAGGTTTGCATCAAAGAGGAGGATGCTTCTAAGATAGCATTTAGGACATGGTATGGACATTATGATTTCTTAGTCCTACCATTTGAAGTAACTAATGCTCTAGTAGTGTTCATGCATATCATGAAGAGTGTCATGAAGATATACCTAGACCAATTTATTCTCATGTTTATCAATGATGTTTTGATGTGCTCTTTAGCTAAGGAGTTGCATGAGTAAAATTTCAAGATTATTTGTTAATAATTTAAGAGCGTCAGTTATTTTTCTAATCTTTAAAGTGTTTATTTTAGAATATGAATATTCATTTTTGGGGGGTATGTTATTTTGAATACTAGTATAGTGATGAACATTAGTTTCTTATGAGATTCATGTTGTCAAACTATTTTTGATTATATCAAGGATACCGTGATCTTAACTCTTATTTTAACTTTACCTATCCCAAGTAAACTATTTGATGTTTGTACCAATTTGTGAGGAGAGGGTTATGAATATGTTCTCATGTAAGAGGAAAAAGTAATATCATATTCCTTACAATAGGTGAAATATCATGAGACTCTCTACCCCATGCATGATCTTAAATTGGAAGTAACTGTATTTTTCTTGAACATTTGGTATCACTACTTATTCAAAGAGTAGTTAATAATTTGGGTAGATGATAAGGGATTGTAGTATTTGATGAATCAGTTGTAGCTAAATCTACATCAAAGGATATGGGTTCAGTTATTATCCATATTCAATTTTACCATCCATTATCAAATTGGAAAAAACAATGTTGTAATAGATTCCTTGAGTCATATGGCTAGTAAGATCCATAACTTGGTAATTTAATATAATGTGATTAGTAAGATTCCTATGGAATAGAAACTTGATCCTTCATATGAGTAGCTTAGGTAATTTAGTAGTTCTTTAGTGATAGTTTATATCTTTGGGTTTCTTCATCATAGAAATCATATATATGTACTTCATTTTTTATGGTAGCTCTTTTTGGAAGAAGCTTATCTTAGTAGGCTTCAGATGCATCTAGGTAATGATAAGATGTACCAAATGTTGAAGAGGTTGTATTGGTGAATAGGCATGAAGAATTAGATTACAGAATTCATGGCTATATCTTTAATTTATTAGTAGATTAAACTTAAGCACTAATGACCACATGGATACTAGTACTTTCATATCATTCTAGAGTAAAAGTGAAACATTATTGATATGAATTTCATTACTAGTTTGTCTTGCACTAGAAATGAAAAGGATGTTATGCTTATTATTATTGACGTTTTGGTTAACTTAGCTCATTTCCTAACTATGAAAACTTTAGTGAGCATGGAGAATGTTATGCAGTCATTAATTTTGGAGACCATATGATTACATGGTATTCCTTCCAAAATTATCTTAGATTATGATACCAAATTTAATTTTTGGCTTTGGCATGCATTCAAGGACAACCTAGGTACTATGAAAAATATGAGTTTAGCTTGTCATCCATAGAAAAAAGGTAGAGTTGAGAAGATCAACCAGTTATTGAAAGACATGCTTCAGTCTTATGCTAGTATAGTTTATTATCATTGGTAAAGTTTAGCTATAATAATAACTAAAGTGGGATATGAGAACTAAAGTTTAGCTAGTGTGAAGGTAGCTTTATATGAGAACTTATATGGTAGTCCTTATAGAAATTTCCCAAAGTGGGATACAATCAAAGATAGGTAGTGTATCAATTCAAATGTTATGATGAGAGTAATAGAGTAGCTTAGAGAGATTCATAAGTAACTTAAAGTATCTTAAGATCACTAAGTGAGTTATGAAAACTGTAGAAGAAGATATTTTGAATTTTCGGTTGGTGGCAAGGTATTTGTTTATGTCTCTTCTCTAAAGGACTTGATGTATTTTAATTAGAAAGGCAAGCTTGCACCTCATTACATCAGGCCAATTGATGTTCTTTAATGTATAAGAAAAATGGTGTATCATATTGATTTATCTTCATAGCTTTCAAGCATGTATAATTCATTTTATATTTTAATGCTTTGGAACTACGTTCTTGATGATATTCATGTTGATGATTAGACTAAGGTACAACTCCAAGTTGATGCCTCATATATGGAGTATCCCTTTATAATTGTGGACTAGATGGTGTATTAGTTGCATAATAGAATAGTACTTATGATGAAGGTCTTGTGGATCCATCATGTTTCTCAAGAGGATACTTGAAAGCTTGAGTTTGATTTACATTTTCTTCATCCTAAAATATTCCAAGAGAAAGATTCTTAAGGTGGGGAGGATGTAACATCTCATACTTATGAATCCTTGACATGTATGTTCCTTCATCAAGATTTTATTACTCCATACTTGGGTATGTTATGCATGTTAGTAGTTTGATATGTTTTTTGACTATCAACTTAATATTCCATGTTGATGAGCATTGGGATGCATGTATAAATTAATGTTATTATATATATTTTTGGTATATATATCTATTCAATTTAGTATATGTACACTAATCCTATTATTAACTATGGCATGATTCCATGAGAGCTTTGGTTGGAAACATTGCATGGTTGATGATCTATGGTTTGCTTGATATTCCTTAGTGAATATTTTATGGCCTTTTTTTACATCCTATGATAATAGTTTCATTATATTTTATTTATATTTTTTAATTCTATTTCATGAGATTTATTATGATAGCTTAGGATAGTGGCTTATTATCACATGCTTTATTAATTATCCTTCATGTTTGTGGATGTTACATAAGAGAAGAGGAAGTTTCTTATGTGATGAGAGAGATTCATTGAAGTATTATTTTACTTTAACTCTTATTTTGGATAATTGGTTGATTTTCCCCTTCCATGATTTTTGGTAATCTTTTGTTAAAACTTTCATGGCTCTTTTATTTGACATAGTTTGATGATATCACCAAATATGATGGAGAGGTACCATTGGAAATTCAAGTTGGTGAAGGTGCTAGTGCATTTTGGATTAGTTTTTCATTCAATCAAATCCTTGTTTTGCCTTGTTCTTCATGTGTAGACTTATTCATATGGATTTTAAGGTGAGTAATCTTAGTCCCTTTTCCAATTTATAGTTTCAAGGTTATGCACATTCATGAGATGGATTTTTGTGATATTAAATTTTATATTATTGTGCTTCTTGTGGGATTGTGGGTTTTGTTTTCAACATCTCCTAATGTTGATCTAATAGTTTGTTATGTAATTGATGAGTGTTAGCATTATTTCTCCATCAATTTAAAATGTGGATTTTGTGAGAGTCATTACTCACAAATTAGCAAATTTGGATTTTTCTATTTTGATTAATTAATATTATTAGTAATAAAATCTACAGTTGCTAGTATTCTTATATTGTATGGTTTTTGATTTTTTGAGAGAAGATTATGAATTCATTTCATTTAAGGAATATTTAGACTTTTGGTATTTTTCATTCCTTATTTTGTAACTTACCTTGACTTATTTCCCCTATTGGATTATAATCCCTTGCTAATGTTATATTTTTTATCCCTATGCTTTTATGATGGTACTGATTAAATCCTATTCCTGTTGCTTATGATTTCTCTTAACAATCTAGGTATAATTTCCTTTATTGTGTGGTTCCTATCCTAGCTTTCTATCAATTTGATTCTCACACTAACACTTCCATTATATCATCATTATTCTCCACTTATTCTTGTTTTTGGATTATTTCATCTTTAAGAGTTATTTAGTTATGGTATATTTGATATTTCCTATTGTTTTGATTTCATTTTGGTTGATTTCTTTTCTTCTTCAATTTAGACTAGATGTCTTTGGTCTTAGAGAGATGTCTTCTCAAAAATCTAGGACTCCTTGCTAGACATTGTGGATCATTGAACTTAGAAGATGTGGGATGAATAAGTTCCCCAAATTAAAACTTTGTAACTTAAAAGCACACACACCAAATTTAACATGGTTCCCCAACTTAGCTAGTTCACACTTGGAGGGTAGATCTCTAGCACACCTCTAGACTTGTTGTTCTCAAAATGTGGTTGAAGGGTCCACACCCCGTACAATATTCAAGCCTCACTCTAGAGTCCTATGCTACAACACTAGCCACTCAACCCCACAAGGTTCCATCAAGCTTGGAATGTGGTTTCTAGGCTTCCACAACCTTTACAACCTTGAGCTCCACACTAGAGTGTTGTACCATAGCACCAACAACTCAATCCCATAGGATCTTGATAGGTTAAGTAAGATCAACCCCTTAGGGCAACAAGAGAGAACAATTACAAATGATAAATGCAACTTAGTTTGTTGATCCTTGCACATTGAGATACAACACACTTTACAATGAACAAATGATGATACAATGAAGAGAAACAAAGATTACAATGATAAAAAATGATTTTACAATGATTACATAATGGCTTGCACATTTCCCAATGCATATGATGTCTTCTTATAGATACCATGTTTCTAAATCCATCTTGGAACTCGTGCAACAATTACACAACAATCACTAATGATCATGAAAGATATATTCTTCATGCTTGAGATGTCTTTTTGTCTTTTCCTTCAATTTTGGGAAGACATCCTTGTTTGGGAAAGACGTATTTCTAAAATCTTCATTCTAGGAGATGTCTTTGTCTCATGAAAGACATCTTTCTAGAGCTTTCCTTTATTTGTAAAGATATCTTTGCTTGATGGAAGACATCTCTTCTTGGGGAAAGACATTTGTAGTTTCATGAAGATGTCATTCCTGTATTCACTCCAAATATATCAAACTTTATGTTGTTTTTCAAAGACATCTTTCTTCAAATTTCTTTGTTCTTTGAATTCATCATTCCTTGTCCACAATCTTGATCTTCCACATTCTTTAATGATGTGAACTTTTCTTATATAATATCTAGTCCTTGTCCACATTGTTTGGAATTCTTGCATGTTCGTTTGAAACCTTGTGGAAGACCTTCTCTTTAAAGCTCTAGATTAATATATTTCTTGTCCTTTATGTAGGCTTTAGCTCATCTTGATTTTTCATGTACGTAGTCACTACAAAAACAATAACCACACAACCAGGCAAACAACCTTTGACTCCATTTTACTTAACATTTTAACAAAGCAAAAGATCCATAGACATCTATAGCTTATTCAAGATGTCTCCTTTTCAATTTACATGTCTTTAGAATCCCATATATTTCTTCTAATGGATGTCTCCCACTTGATAAGATGTCTCCCTCCTTCAATAGATGTCCCCCCAACTCTATAGACATCTTGTATTCTTAAACATGTCTCTCCTACAAGCCCAACACTGTAACAAACTTATTTCTCATGAAGGTTAGTCTTCCATATGAGTGAGGTATTTGGTTTTCTTAGATCCAAAACTTCTTAAACCCTTGTTAAAATCTTATACTTCTTTGAAATTATTTATATTTTCTTTTGGTCTCCTAAATGTTGAAAAATCTTGTTACATAAGTGTTTATTTCTAGGCTTGGACATTGGTCAATTGTGGCTTCCCTTATTACTTACCTTAGTCCTCACACTACGGAAACACTATAAGATTTGTTGGAACTTATGATTATGATCTATTCATATTTTTTTGACATTTGAGTTAGGGTTTTTGAATTTTTTCATTCCATTTCATAGATGAATTGATTTGGTTTGGGTGTTAAACTCCACTGTTAGTTTAGATTATCATATTTGTATGTTTTTAAGTTATTTTTTCAATGAACTATTACTAAGTTTGTGTTACCAATTGGAGATGAACTTCTTGGAAATGTTTGTGCATTTGATCCTTGCTACTATGCATCAATATGACTTTCATTATAAATCACATTTTATGTAAGAGGAAGATTCCATGGCACATTTCTCTTCTTTTATTTGATGCCTCTAGAATGTTAAAGTGTTGGAGATGCTTCTAACATCTGTATGTTTTAATACAATTGGATAAGTCTTGGTATATGTTAATCATTATGAGACTAATAATAAATTCATTCACATGATAAATTTTTAATTATTTTGGAATTTTTTATTTAAAATTGAATTAGTATACATGATAATAATTGGTACATATTTCATACTAGTGTGATGCATGCTAACATCCTTATTTGCAATGATGGTGGAGTTGCAAATCATGGTATTACTAATGTCTAGTGGTTGGATGTTTGTGTTTATCCTTGTATGCTTGTTTGGATGTGCTTGAGCTAACATGTTTTGTAGGACCATCATGCTTCAACTAGATTTCATGAGATCTACCCATTCTTTGGCTAAAAAATATGTTAAGATCTCTTGCTTACTTTTTACTAATATCCCAATTTCATTATAGGTTAATTGCATTGGGTGTAGGCTAGAGACCTTGGGTGGTTTACAAATTTTCTTTAGAGTGCTTTAATGATGTTACATTTCTAAATTTAAACTTTATTAACTTTATGTATTAGATATTTTAGTAGTGTTAGATATTATTTCCCTTATTTCCAAAATTTAGATTTATGGTTATTTTATGGATAAGATCTTTATTATTATGCTAATTATATACTCATGGAAATTTAAATTTGTAATTTATTTATATCTCTACCTAGTTATTTTTAGTTTCTGGCATATATGTTTATCATACATTTTTTTAATTATGTATTCTATTTTTTCCATGCTTACTTTTATTATTTTCCTTGATTCATGACTTCATGGTATGTTTCTTTTACTTTTTTTTTCTATGTAGTTTATTTGTTATCTTGCTACTTTCCATGATTAATTGTTCATTGAGAATTTTACCTAATGTAATGCTCTCCAACCTAAGATTTTGAAGAATGATATTACATTAGAGAACTTAAAATAAAAAATCCATAATCAAAGCTCATATTAAAATCTCATAATGTAACAATCATAATTCATAGTTTATATTGATAAATCCATCATCTCAAGAGAGTTGACAATATCTATCATTACATAATGAAACGATTAAATATAAAAATAAAAGAAAACCTTCAAATATTTGGTTCATTACCAATAATCTCCTAGCTCCTAACACTTGGATCTATAAATACACATGCAATAAGAATATAAAAAAACTTTAAGTAGAGTCCATCTTGTTGCACCTAAAACAAGCTATAGAATGGAGCACATTCTACATAAGAAACTATCTCAAGATCCATGAGATTAAAATCCAAAAATCATAAGATTAATGATATCCATAGAATGTCAATAGATAGGAAAATTGAGAATGTACTAGAAATCAATCATCTATAAGGAATTTTATTTCATAAGGATCTCATCTATCTTAGATGCTATCAATTATTCTTCTTAAGATCTAGTTGACAAAATTAAGCCTGATCTTCAATGAATCAACCATAGAAATGCACTCATGTGGATCACCTACCCTATCATTCTACATTAAGAAAAGATTCAAATGACATTCACAGGTAACATGAGTAGACACTGATTAGCTAAATTATTTTCCCAATAATTCTTACCTAATATCAAAATTTGAACATAATCATATGTAATGTGAATCTAGTAAGAAAGCCAAATCAATCCTCCACAATGCTTACTCATTGATAAATAGATCTATCAAAATGGGGTTGAATCATAGGTGATGTCAGTCAAGTATTAGAGGTTACCCTAGAATCCACACAATGCCTTCCCATTTATCTTATTAAATGGAGGCCAAAACATCATGATACACGTCACAGGGTATTGGAGGCTAGAAATAGTTTAAATTATACATTAACAACATAAAATAGACAAAGAGAAATGACCATGAATTAATAAAAAAAATGGGTTATGACTCATGGTATTTGAATGGGAGATTAACTAAGAGTTTTGGTCAAGTAATGACCAAGACCACAACTCCACCATAACCTATGCTACTCACTGCTATTCATTTCTACATTACCATGGCTAATTATTAGGTCATGATCTAGATCACAACCTTATTGCAAGTCTTGATGAATGCAAAAATTTAGGAAAATATGTACCTTAGCCTAGGTTTAGGCCACTTGTAAAATCATAACCCATGGTTCAATCATGGTATATATCATGGCCTAACCATAACATGTCATTTAGTGATGGTCAAGGATCATAATTAAACAACTCATAGTCTTCATCACTAAGAAATATGACTAGAGATGCCTAGAAACATACTAGAAAGAAGGATGAAAATGGATACTCTAGAGGATTAGGATATGGATGGGAAAGCTATAGGTGCAATAAGAATTAATTTTGAGTCAAAATGGGACTGTTTTGACTAAGGGTCCCAACATTGACATTGGAGCGAAAAAATTATAACTTTGAGAAGTACTATGAAAGCCTAAGAATTCTTCTCTAGAAGTTATGCCAAGGGTGTAGAAGGTGACCATAGAGCATGCAAGTCCTATGATGGTAACAAGCACTCATGCACTTAATCTTTTGAAATCTAACAAATGCTCTTAAATATCAATAAATGGGGTCAAATTTTTGTTTTGAGCTCATATTTGTAGGCCAAAATTTTCCAAATTTTAACTTAATGTTGCTAAAATCAAACTCAAAGTTATGTGTAATTTGTCACTAAGTTCAAAAATAGAAAGTCTAGTCTTTGGTCTTAGCAAGCATAACAACATATAAAGGTGATGTTGACATTATCATCAACATTACTAGCACTTAGCTAAATTTTTTAAAATTTTCCAAAGTACTAAAAATGAACTTCCATGGCTTTATTTATCCCCAAACTAATGTTGAATGATGCCAAGGAAGGTAGGAGGTAAGAGGAGAACATTAAACGCTAAGTTTAATGATTGATAATGGATGATTCCAAAGCCAAAAATTTCAATGTTGATATTGATTTTGACGTCAATATTAGTGTTAGCTAGACCCTTAGTAAAATTTTCTAAATTTTTTCAAATTTTACTACATAACATTAAAGGTGCTTGAACCATCACCAAAATAAGCCAGGATTATGTCAAGGCAATGATGAGGGATGTAAAATTCAAAGAAAGGACCAAAATGCTAATATTAGAGTTCAATGATGTCATTTTGCAAGTTCTAGCAACCATTAAGCTCATACTTAAAAAGAATTTGAACTGCTTCATCTAAGCTAGATTTTGAAGTTCCTCGAAATCTCGCTTGGGTCTTGGAATATCATTAAGGATTTTTTAGGGATACCAAGTGTTAATTGATGCAATATAACATTGACATTGGGGTCTTATTAGTGGTGATGTTGACACTAATGCTAATGTCAGCATTAATATTAGACTTTAAAAAAATTTATATTTTTTGAGGCCAAAAATTCTACCTTTTGAAAGGCTAAAACTAACCCTAGGATGAGTCAAAATGGTAATTTTGAAAAGGCAAGAGGCTCATATCCCTATGGAATACTACAAGATTGATGTATGAGATGATTTGAAGGAACAAAAATAAGCTCTAATCTTGCTGGTGTTACAAAATTAGCCAAAACTTTTAGTTTTCCAAGTCTTAAAAAACTTGCAAGCAAGTGCTTATTCTAGGAGCCTAGAGTACTAAAATTATTGTCAATGAGTCATCCTAGCCTTAAGAATTTATTACATATGTTAGAATGTAGTTTTTGTGAGATTCAAGAATCCTAGTGATAGTGATCCTAGCACTAATGCTAACATTGAGGTTGATGTCTACGTTAGCATCAGCAACATAGAAAAATTTTTGAATGTTTTTCAAAATTTTTCCAAAGTCATCAAAATTAACATCAAGAAGTTGGGATATGACCCTAAATGATTTCCAGAGGTCTCTAAAAGCTAGAAATATATCTTACAATGCTATTTTTGAGGCATTTTATTTTGCCATATTGAAAGAAACTCAATTTGACATTTGAATCAACTCCAACACTTAGAAAAAATTTTATTTTGATGTTTTTTATAGGTCATCAAAAATCAAGTTCATAAGGTAGATTATGGATCCAAATGGACCCCAAAGACTCCTAAGAGTTGAGAAGAGTCTTGATCATGGTGTATATAGGAATATTTGGTGCTTAAATTCTCATGGAATAACATCAAATTTACATAATCTTGATTTGAATCAAACTGAAAAAGTAGGTATAACAGGTGTACAACACCATATATAGTATTTATCTTATACAACTTGAAGTTTAGAGTTATTTATGAATAATTAAATGTATTATGTTTCTCAAATAATGTTAATTTTTTGTTATGTCTATTCACTCTTTAAACATGACTATTCCTTTACATATATATAAGTGTTGACTTTGGTTTTTTCCAAGTATGTGTATAGTACAATACAGTAATTGAGACTCTTAATTTAACACTATTATCCTTTATTACATTATTTTTTTATATTTTCGATATAATATATATAACACCATGGATTATATTATATCTATGATATGTATTTATCTTTGTTTCTAATAGTCATCAAAATATTTTTAATGTCTTAGACTTGGTGATCTAAACATTATAAAACTTAATAAAACCCACATGCCCTGTGTGAGGATCAAGAACTTAGAAGGGGGACGAATATGTTCCCAATTAAAATTGTACTACCACAAAACATACAAAATTTTACATGGTTCCCCAACTTGGGTAATTTCACACTTGTAGGGTAATATCCATGCATATCTTTAGACTTTGTTTCTCGATCAAATGTGGTTTGAAGGGTACCATACCTTGTACAAGCACTAAGCTTTGCACTAGAGTGTTTCATCACTATAAAACCACTAAACCCCTCAAGGTCCTAACAAGCTCAAAATGTGGTTTCAATGATCCCACAACCTTTACAAAATTGAGCTCTACTATAGAGTGTTCTGATGCTACAAAATCACTCAATCCCAAAGGATCTCGATAAGCTCAATACAAATGCCTTCTTGCAAGAAGCACATAAACTCCACATGGAAACAAGAAAAAGAAAAGACACAAGGACTACAATTAACAATTACAACCTAGAAAATGATGTGAAAATGATAGAAAAGAGTACAAGAACATAGATATGATACTGATTACTTGGATGTGAATAGTGCTTACAAAATTTCCAAGAATTTGATGCCTTCTTATAGCTTCAAAAGTTTTGAAAATGCCTCAAAATTTGTGCAACTACTAAAAAATAGCTAGTGTAGGCATCTACTTCAAAGTTGGAATGTCTACTAGAGATCTTCCTCAATTATGGAAAAACGTCTTGTTTTGAAGTGGGACATGTCTAGGAAGATGTCTACTTTCATATGGAGATATCTAATATTTCTAAGAGATGCCTACCTATGTTTTCTTTCCTTTTGGTAGAGATGTCTACTATTTCTTGGAGATGTCTCCTTAACTCTTTGAACTCTGGTTCTTGATTTTTTGTCTTGTTAATTTGGCTTCTTTCCAATCCTTAAGCATATTCATTTGGTTTTTAGTCTTAGGTTTCAGTCCATATTCATTCATGTTTTCATGTTAGATCATAAGATCTTCACTTTGTCAACTCATTGTAGATCTTATTTTCCCTGAGTCCTTAGTCCTTATGTGGAGCTCTTGTTCATGTCTTGTAAAGACATCATCCATAGTAAACATTCTTTGTTCTCCATTTTTCTTAAGGTTTTGACATACCAAAATATCAACACCATGAGCATGTCATACAACATAATCCTTCTTTCTTATCCATATTATCATTTTTCACTCATGATGCAATCCAAATCCCTACTCTTTGCTCAATTTTACAAAGAGCTCTCCACCACTAGCCACAACCATGGGACAACACTATGCTCTCCCATGCACCATTTATTACCCTTACATTTCTTCCACAATTCCATCCATCATCTCTTTATCATTTCTACTTAACATCCTTACCCCATTGTACCTCTTTCATCACACTCACCATGACCATTATTTTTAAGCCATATACACTTGCAAAAATCCTCTTCCTAGCACCTACAACAACATGCATAAGACTCATGCCTGCCTAAGTGCAAGTTGCATTGGCTTGCACAAGAGCTATGTAGGTCTCCAAAACTTCCTCACATCATTTTTTAATCCATGTCCATGTAAAAATATTTTCCATACAAATCCTAAAAATTCTTCCTCTAGTGAAGCCCTTGTATCTCTTACTATGCATGCCTCTACACTCTGATTCCTTACTTATATGATTCCTACACAATGTCATATTGGTCTATACTCTTCCTTCTTTTCTACCACTCTTGGCACACTATTCAATAGATTTCACTACTCACCTACCTCATATCATTCTATATCCTACATATCAACTCTTGTAAGTTCCCTTCTATCATTCTACACAACAACTACCATCATCTTCATCTTGTACATCCCTTCACATGTACCATTATCACTACATTTCCTATGTCCCACTATTAGCATGCACCATTGTAATCCTTTATCCTACACATCCCTTAGTTTCTCCTATCCTTTCCTTCACAATCTTACTTCATACACCCTCTAGCTAGCAATCACATGTTAGCCTATTCCATTGTGAGTGCTACCTCCACCAAAAAGGGTACCATTAACATAAGAAGTGTGTCTTCAATGTCAAGACTGGTAAGATGCTTGGCTTTGGTGTATCTAAAGCAAGGATTCATGTCAATCCTAATATTGTCAAGGTCATATCTAAATTGGTGGCACCTACCAATCTTAAAGAGATTCAAGGATTATAAGGAAGATTATAGTTTATTTGTAGGTTTATCGCTAGGCTTACAAATAAGCTACAATCCATGCAACACTTGCTTAAGAAAGGAGTTCACTATGAGTGGATGACTTCATGGCAAGAGGCCTTCAAAAACCTTAAGAAATAATTGACACAACTATCAACAATCTATCCTCCACAAGAGGGTAAACCATTTTACATATACTTTGCCATCTCTAATATATCCATTGCCTCTCTACTATGTTAGAAATGTGATGATGGAGTAGAAATACTAGTGTACTATCTTAGCTATGCATTAGTTGCCCATGAGGCTTGATACACTGAAGTGTCTAGTGCTAGTCTTCTCTTTGAAGAAGTGGAGACACTACCTCTTCAAAATTCAAGTCAACATTATTTGCATGGATAACATAATCAAAGCCATAATGACCAACATTCATAAAGGTAGTCATATAGCTCAATGGAAAGCCATAACGACCAACATTTACAAAGGTAGCCATATAGCCCAATGGAGAGCCATAGCCATGAATTTTGACCTTCATTATTTCTTTCAATCCCAACAAAGGTTCAAGATATAGCCGTACATCTTACAATTTTGCCTGTTGATGACCAAGTAGCCATAAATCTCAAATTCCTTGATGAACACATTAACATAGTTAGCCAAGTGTCCAAGGATTATGAGGCATTTATGCACTCTGATGAAGCTTCAATTACCCATGACACCAATGCTACTGCCATCATAACATTTTCATCTAATGAGATCTGACCCTTTGACTATCATTGTGGATTCCCATGTACCAGCAACATAGTAGAGTATGAGGGTTTGACTAGAGGGATGATGGTAGTTCATGACCTAGGAATTAGATGCTTAGTGATCAAAGGCTATTTAAAACTTGTGATTAACAAAGTAACCAAAGTCTATGCATGTAAAGCTAAACATTTATAACCTTGCTATGACCTAGGGAAGCAATTGTTATAATAATTCATAGATATTGATGTCCAACACATACCCCAAAATAAGAACGTTGTAGTTGATGCAATTGCAATGATAGCCCTTAATGTGATACCAAATGTTATTAGTAAGTTTTCCACCATAACTATGGACGATGCTACTTCCATCAAACATAACATTGAGGATACCTTTGTGATCATCATTCATACTACTCCTTCCAAGGAGTGGTACGATGATATCAAATTTTTCCTTATCCATGGAAAATCCTCATAAGGCTTGACTACTACTCAAAAGGATGTTGTGCACAAGTGATCAAGTAGTATGTAATCGTAGGTGATAAAACACTATGTTGATGAACCTATGATGGCATACTCCTAAAGTGCTTAGGTAAAGCCAAAGCTAGAATAGTCCTAGAGGAGGTTCACAAAGGTGTTTGTGGAGGACATAGAGGACTAAGAGCTATGATTGCTAAAATTAGACAATTAGGCTACTATTGGCCCTATATGAAAAATGACTTCCTATAGAAGGTTAAGCAATGTGATACATGCCAAAGATATAGCAACCTTTTATATGTACCACAATTCAGTTGCATATCACTCAAATAACATGGTTGTTTCAATGATGGGGGTAGGATATCATTGGACTTATAACAGCTAAGACTTCCATAAGGCATAGCTTAATCATCACCACAACTGAATACTTTACAAAGTGGGTTGAGGCTATTCCCCTAAGGAAGAGCACATTTGAGCAAGTCTACAAATTCATCCTAGATAACATTGTAGCCCATTTTTGCATACCCATGACCATAGTTACAAACAATGGACCACAATTTAGTAGCCAAGAAACAAAACATTTCTATCATGACCTAAGAATTAAGCATTCTTTCCCATCACCTTATTACCCTCAAACTAGTGGATAGGCAAAAGCAATCAAGAAGGCCATCATCAACTTACTCAAGAAGATGCTCAATAACAGTAAGCGCAAATGGCATGAGAGGCTTGTCCATGCACTATGGTCATATAGAATGACCTATCACATGGCAACCAGTATGACCCCTCATAGCCTAGTTTATGTTTCTAAATTTTTTTTACCTCTTGAATTGTAGGTGCCATTGCTCCAACTAACCTTGACCAACTTCATCAATGATTAGCACAATAAGGAGTTGTGGATAGTAGCCTTGGACTCTATGGAGGAGCAATGTATGTAAGCGCTTGCTTACATCAAACACCATCAAGAGAGGTAGAAGCAACAACATCACCATAACTTGATAATGTGCAAGATCAAACAAGGTGACATGCTTCTCAAACTATTCATGAGCATGTAGACAAATTCTCAGCCAACTGGGAAGGGCCCTTCCTTCATACTAGAGCCTATGGGAAAAGTGGATTCAGAATAACTAACATGGATGGAAATGGGTTGGCCAATCCAATAAATCAATCCTATCTAAATCCATACTACATGTAGCCAACAATCATTAGTAAGTGAGCCTACTTTCAATAGTCTGCTATGACCTTAAACTGGAAACACCATCTACCATGGCCTTAAGCTAGTACCATGGCCCACCACTAGCTTAAACTAGCAACTTTAGTGACTTGGATACCCTAATTTTCATGTTGCCTAAATGCATTATAGCATTATAATATGTAGTGATGTTTTGTAGTCTTTGTCAGTGCCTCTTGGGTGAATACTCTAGATACCAACAAAGAGGGACCATTGAGACACCACAAAAATTTGCATGTTATAGCTCATTTTCATCATGTAGCTTTCACCCCATGAAAATCAAGGTAAAACTTCATTGTAAATGTGAAGACTATAACCCACAATGGGAAATTTCACATAATTTATACTTTTGGGGCTGAAAAATACNGAGCTAAAAAAATACCTCATGAATGGTCAAAGCCTCATTGCCCAAGTGAAAAAATCACCTAGTGTCTATATTTAAGCTTGGTGTGGTTAAAAATGCCTGTTGGAATGTCAAAAATGGTAATTTAATGAGTTTTATGGGGTGTATACATTTTTTACGTTGGAAAAACTTGCAAGCGGGAAGATCTCACCTTATCCCCTTCCCGCTGCTCACCCCCATTTCCCACCCTCTCATGTGGAGAGGTGAGGAACTATTTCTTAGCTTGGAAAATTTTCCAACCCCCTCCTAAGTGTGAAGGCTACATGCTTAGCTTAGAAACCTTCCCTCCTTAGCATGGAAGTTCTCCACCCC
>MNCI01017890.1:768456-886148 GCA_015680685.1 Gnetum montanum | reverse complement strand
CCCCCCCCCCCCCCCCCCCCCTCTCTCCCTAGTGTGAAGGTTCTACTCCTAGCATGGAAATTGCATCCCCCTAGTGTGAAAGCCACAAAAGCCAAATCTTAACACTTCATGCACACCAACATTGACCAGCCACTTCAGCTAGCATGGTGAAGAGTTCAATGTGGAAGATTCATCTCTAGTGTCGAAGGTGTGCTACCATTACTATTTATAGTAAATGGTATGGCCATGGTGGAAAGACACTTACTATATATCTTAACCCACCAACCCCCCACCCATCCCAGAATTGGATAACCATCTCACTTGAAGGAGGCATAAATTTGCAACAATTTGGTAGTGAATTTTCAACCATTGTGCAACCAAATTATAGCCAAATCATATCCATTTTGTAATCTCATTCACGGACTAATACCTATAAAAAATAGTCTCAAACACCATTTAGAGGTTCCACAATCTTTAGATAGTTTAGTAATATTTTGACATGTTTCAACAACTCTTGGAATACATACACTTTTTCACACAAATTGTTCATAGTTCCATACTTAGGCATGTTTAAGCACTCAAGAGTTTTTACAAGTTTCCACACTTGTATTCTTTTGAACCCAACATGGAAACCTTGTAATATTGTAACCCCCTTTTGGAATTTTTGTTATTTTAAGCTCCACACTACACTCCTAATATTTCCAACTTCCAATGTAGAAAATTTGGGTAGCTTAGATTTTTCACACTTCTCAACCACCACCATAGCTAATGTTACAAATCTAAGACTATAGCATTAGAGGTTTAATAGCATTGAGAGTGGTAGCACATTCAAATCGTGGAGTTGATAGTATCGACTTTAATGGACCTTGAACCCTCATCCAAGTGAACCCCCCTATTGTTCATTCAAGCACCATTTGTACACATTTCTCTAACATATTCTTTATTTTTTCTCAATAAAGTTTTAAGTTTTGGGTTTTGTGTGCAGTATATATATGTTTATTTTTTATGCATTATTCAGATCTATTACCAATTTTTTCATTTCATTTTGTTACACTATTTTGCAAATCCTCCAAGTTCCTAGTTGATCTACACCTTGGATCCCAAATTTTTATTAAGGCTCTAGGAATCCAAGGTTGAGGATTGTTGTGCATCGAATTTTCCTATCTTCATTCCGGTGATCAACTATTTTGGTCGCAACAACAATCACATCATGAACATGTGTGAGAAACCTCTTGACTCATTTGTTAAAAGAGTTAATGATGTTCACCATTTCTATAGTGGGAAAGTTTGAGCTTGGGGCCATGAAGATATTAAGCAATCCCACATGAACAATTCTTGCCTGAATAGCCTTAGATGCTTGATTAGCCAACTAGTACTATGTAGGTTCCACCTCATTGAAATTGAGAATTAATATCTCCTTAGTGCATCCTAAAGTAATTATAGTAACTTCAAATAATGGCATAACCCCTACAACATAACAAAAAAATGACTTGTTAGTCTTCACATAGGTGCATCATGTAAAACCAAGCATAACAAATATAACTAAATTAAAACAAAACTAGTATATTCATTTAAGCATCAAAACCCTAAACAATTCAATAACCACATAACTAGGAAAGCATTGGCACAAGGATAACCAAAATAAACAAACAAAAATACTTACTACACATAAGATATAATCATCATAGAAGCTCTAGAAGATGGGTTCATTTTTACATCATGAGATGGGTTTTCCCACCCACTATGAATTTTCCCATTGGCTAGACACCTATAGTAGGCCTTAAAATGATGTTTGATGTAATTAGCAAATTCATCCTTTAATTGGTCCATCACCTAAAGCCTTATTATTGGGCTTTTGGTGAAAATCCCCACTGCTGTTTGGGCTAAGTATAAAAGATTGTCACCCTTGATCAATCCTTGATCATTTACCCTATACCTATAGGTAAGTGAAACAACAAAAACCATTATAACTTGATTGCATTACAAAAGAGAAATAGTGATAAACTAAAAACAAATTATAATGATTACACATACCCCTCTATACAGTAGATGGTGCTAGTGGGTTTTGAAACAATGTGCGCACATGATGACAAACCAGTAAGGTGTTATCAATGTTATACTACCTAAATTTATGCATCTCCCAAATTTTCAATAATTTGTGAGTGTCCATAATGGTTTTGTTATCATTTTTTTCACCCTTTGCACAAACCTCAAGATTTTCAACTAGGAACTTGATGATCATATTAGAAGAGCAAGGCACAATGGTTTCCACGATAGTGGCAACTGTATGGGATGCTAAGTATGACCAAATCATCACAGTGAAGTTCTTTAATAGGTAAGTTAGGAACTCCCTTGCTCCTAGCCTGATCCATAGAGAGTGGTTTTTCCATTCCATGTCCAAAGGTGGATTGTTGGGTTCCAAAACATGGATATAGCACAAGAGGTCCACCAACTCAATAACAATCATGATGGGCTTCAAAAAGACCCTGTACCATCCAACACATAACCGTTACAATGTTGTAAACCAAAACAAAAACTTCATAATCTTAAAATACCAAAAATATTACAATTTTCATGCCAACATTTGCAGCCCTTATAACACTTCAACATGAACATTAACACTTAGGCAAAAATACCAAGTGCAATAGTTCACACTTGAATGGAACAGAAATGATAGTTTAAAACCAAAAGTGTTGAATTAACAATTTACAACCGAAAACATGGAAATGATTGTTTAAAAGTGAAAACATGAAAATGATAGTGTAGAACTAAAATTTTGGTTTTTATGTTAAATTCAATTCTTAGAAAAACATAAACACAACTCAAGGCCATAACCCAAAATTCCATAAAATGGAACAACACCACCAAAATTGTAGGGAATGGCTATAGTAAACAACTAACAAAAATTATCAAAAAAAAATTTGTTTGATTCAAACCACTTGGGGATCCTTCCCAACACTTCAACAAAACCCTAAGAACTTGGGACATTGATGGGAAAAACTTTTCAAAGTCTCAACGTTGCCCATCATCATAGGGGTAAATGCATAATAACCATAAAACCTTAATTCTACACCAATTAAAGTAAACATTCATAAAAAATTGACCACGTATTTGATTTCAATGATTCCATAGCCGTTGGAATTGTTAAACCATCAACTACAATTCCAAAATAAGAAAATGCAAAAATCCTTAACTATTCTTTTAGAAAAAATTGCAAAACTAGTATAACCATGGTTGTCATGAACAAGACCCCATTTTGCACGAGCTTACAAAAACACTTACCAGAAACTAACTATTCATCCAAATTTGATGCTTCCATAGGCATTGGAATCCTTGAACAATGAAATAAAAATCCAAACCATAAAACCAAAAGATTCATAACCTTCTAGTGTATAAAAAGTACCAAATTTACACCTAAAAATGGCCAAGAACTAAAAACCCACTTGACACAGCCTAATGGAAACACCCATAAAAAATTAACCATAAGGAAAACTCAAGTGCTTCAAAAACCAAATTGACTAGAAAACAATAATCAATAATTCCATAGCCTTAAAAAGGTAAATTACCTAGCCAATTCCTTATGAAAAAATTCAAAAATAGCATTGCTTTCTGGGTGGAAAAAAGTAGAAAACCCATGGAGTTCATGGAAACAACATTTGTACTATAATGTAAAGAAAATCAAAAATTCAGATAATGTCAAAAATTAGTAAACATAACCTAAATCTATAGTGGTATTTTGAAAAATTCTAATTTGACCAGAACATAGGCCTAGATCCAAGAAAATGTAGGGGTTCTAGGCTAGAAATGGAATAAACAGAATAAACTCTAATAAAAAAATGAGGTTGTGCACCTAGGATAAACAATGGTTGAGCCTTCTCTAATCCTAAAAAGTGGGAGTTGGGAAAGCTCATGATCAACTGCATCTACCTCCTCCAAATTAGGGTTCTTAGGAGGAGCCTTCCTTCTCGACATGGTATAGAAAACCTATGTAGAGAACACTAAAAAAACCTTGAACTCTAGAAGCACTAGGATGACCATGCTAACACTTGAGGTAAGAATAGCTATGAATACATTGGAGATGGTGCTAGTAGCAAGCATATAGAGCTCCAAACGTGGGCACAACAACATGATGTGTAGGAAACAACGATGATTTTTACAAATTTGAAATAAGAAAACCAACTTAAACCTAAGTGCCCACCTTGAAACCCTGGTTTTCATAATTCACATTCACAAACTCCACTGAACTCAAGGATTCAAATTAAAAAGAAGGATAATATTGTATGGATGAGAAACCATAAGATCCAAACATGTTAATTCCATGTGGGCCCCACTAGATGCTTAATACGCAAGCTAAGAAAACCTTTACTATAGTGCAATTTTGGGCTTCTAGGCCTGACTATGCTAGGGTTTAGACCCTTGGGAGCCTAGGAATTGATGCCAAATCACATTCACTCCCAAAACCCATTTCCCAATCCTTTATTCCATGCTATGAAACCCCAAGATCAGGCTAGGAAACCAAGTGTCAACATCCATGTCAACTGAGCTACAAATGACCTTAGAACTCATGTCAAAACTTGTTGTTCCATGTGACTACACTAGCCTAGAGATTGACTATGCTATCCTAGCATAGTCAAATGGGATATGTTGTCTTTTCCCACTTCCCATTAGGCCATCTATGTTGAGCATCAATCCTTGAAACCCTACAAGCAAAATTAGCAAATAGGAGCTAGAATTAGTAGTCACCAAGCATTGGAAAAGTCTCAAATCCCATAACAAGATAGTTCTTAGACATGACTACATTGGCCAAGAGCATGACTACATTGGCCTAGCATAGTTAAGAGTGGGATAGGTCTTTTTCCCACTCATCAAGCCTCGAATTGACATCAAACATCCATGCCATGTTCCCAAACCATAGCTAGAGCCCTAAACAACTCCAAAATTTTGTCAAACTCATCATATGAAGCTAGAAATTAGCCAAAACCCATGACTACACTAGAGGGAGGTTATGATTATGCTAGCCCAACATAGTCACATGGTTTATAGATGGGATATACCATAGAAATAATAACAAACCTCCAAAATTTCATTCCATAGCCTACACACTGCCCCAAGACTCTTGATGACTATAGATTATTGATCAATCAAGCAAAAACACTTCAAAATCCATTTCCAAAGCTTGACTATGTTGAGAATTGCATGACTATGCTGAGCCAGCATAGTCACTAGTGGTACCTAACATAATCCATCTAAAAAGTTCAAAACATGTTATTTCCAAGCCCAAATCAACTTCCAAAAGCCTTAGAACCCAACCAAACTAAAAATCAAGATAAAATTCACTATTTCTCACATTTCCCAATCCCAACTATGCTAGGGATTGCATTCCTACATTAGGCTAGCATAGTCACTAGTAGATCCTAATGTAGTCCACATAGAAAACACTAAAATTGGCCTTAAATAATTCAAACTAACTTTTGGAAAACCTTGAGACCCTACTGGAACCTGTTTTGACAATAAAACTCAACATTTTCCATTCCAAACCTATTAACTATGTTGGAATTTGCATGTCTACACTAGTCTAGCATAGTCATTAGTAGAGCCTATTGTATTCCACATGGAAAATCCCAAAATTGGCTAGAAAAATCTTAAATTGACTCTTGGAAAGAATTAGAACCCTGCCAAAGAATGCTGAGACCATAAAACACTAGGAAACAAGCCAAAATTCATCATTTTTCATCACAAATCACTCAACTACACTAGGAAGTGCATGCCTACGTTGGGCTAATGTAGTCAAGAGGAATTTAGCCTTTCCAAGATTCAAGTAACCACCAAAATTAACAATTTTGAACCCTAGCCACCACCAGCAATGACCCTAGAAGTCTACTAGCATGGTTGATTGGGCATGAAAACTTAGTTAAAATCATATTTTGAGCATGAATACCCTAGGGAAGCCTATAAATATGTTGGCCTAGCATAGTCACAATGGAAACATATTTTGTGGTAAGGTTTACCAACATTGTACCACTCAAAATGATCAAAAACTAACTTAGGAACTCCAAAACACTATTCCACTTCATCCAGTTGAAATTTCATTCTATTTTCACCTTGAAAACATCAAATTACCCATGACTACATTGACACCATGAATGACTATGGTGGCACATTGTAATATGATGGGAAATACCATAAAAACCACTTTTGTTACCCAACCTTGACCTCTGAGAAGTTAATTTAGTCCTTCCATGATCCTATGCAATCTTGGAAAACTAGTAGAGCCCTAATCCTAGTCTTGAAGCCCCATGATCTCACTTATTTCATGTAACTATGCTAGGGCCTACCTTGACTATGCTGGCCTAGTGTAGTCACCAAAACAAACATCATTTTCAGCTTTTGAAAGGTAGAAAACAAAGCCAAAACTTACCAATCCTCAATACCAACCCCCTACACTAGTTTTTTGGATAATCATGAGCCTAAAAGTAACCATATGAACCTTGAAAAATTACCCACTAGTGTTGACTATGTTGAGTAATGCATGACTACATTGCACCAATGTAGTCACCAGTAGAGCCTAACATAGTCACAAGAAAAAGTATTAATTTTACCTTAAAACAACCTTTGAATGACCCCTTCATGTGCCCAAACATCTTTGGTAGACATATAGCCTCATACCATGGACCGCTAAGGCCTAAAACTAGCAAAATATAATTCTTTTTTTCCAGTATTCATCATGTTTTACCACATGTATTCCATTTTGATTAATTTGACCTTGTTTCAAGGTGTCTTGACTTATTTTGATCTTGTTATGCATTATTGACCTTTATTGCCATTAGTTGACCTCATTCAACATCTACATAACTTCAAGTTCGTCATACCTACCTTGTTTTCTCTATTATGGCCTCTATTGACCCTTGTTTAGTCTTTGATTAATGTTAAGATATGGGGTTTGACCATTCTTGACCATCATATGACACCATGTAACTATGGCATGCCAAGGCCTTAAATTGATAACATGGCTAACTAAGGCCTTAAATTGTCAATATGTAACCTTATTCAACCATATTTGGCCTTATTTCTTATACTTGCATTATGCTTCAACTTGTTTTGACCTTGTTTAACCTTTATGTAGCCTTTATTTAACCTTTGTTCCATCTTATTTGTCTTCTCCTACCCTCTATAGCCTTGGTTGATCTTGTTTGCATTTTGTTTAGCATAGAAATAACATGTATTTGCATAATTACTAAGGTATTTTATATCATTTTAGCATTATTGAATCATTTTTACTTAGGGGTTGCTTAATGTGCTTATGGTTGACATGAAGGATTAGAGTATGAATGCTTAGAAAGAAATCTCCTTACCATTGAATCTAAGTGGACCCCATGGTGATGTTGAATGATGTATTGATCTTAATTACCTAGATATTGAGCATGAGAGTCTCCTCAACTAAATAGATCCAGTAGAGAAAAATCTAGAATGTCCTGAAAAACCTAGTCAAAACCCTTGCCCTTGAGGATGGTGACATTACAGAAGACTCTCTAGTTGAGATTCTTATCATGACACACAATGATGAGGAGAAAACACTAAAACTAAGTTCCTCACTAGAACCTCAACAGGCTCAAGACATCACCAAAGTCCTAAAAGACAACATTAAGATCTTTTGCTTATCATATGGGGATATGCTAGGTCTAGACCCATGTTTATTCCAGCATAATATTATACTTGATCCTAGCATTAGATCATTTAAATAAAAATTTTGTAAGATTAGACCTGATTTTGCCCTGGTAGTTCATGATGAAATCACAAAAGTATATTAAGCTAGTTTCATTAGAGCTCTTGATTACACAAAATGGGTGTCCAACATAGTGGTAGTCCCTAAGAAAAATTGGAGTATACGCATTTGCATCACTTTCTAAGACCTAAATAAGGAAACTGTAAAAGATGATTTTCATTTGCCAAGTATTAATCAACTTCTTGATACCATGGTTGGGCATGCCTTATTATCCTTTATGTATGGGTTCTCGGGATACAACCAAATTAGGATTAACCTAGAGCATCAACTTAGTATAACCTTCATGACCCCCTGGGGTACCTTTTGTTATACCATGATGTCCTTTGTCCTAAAGAATGTAGGAGCAACCTATGAAAGAGCTATGATGTATATCTTTAGTGATTATATGCTAAGTTTTCTCAACTATTATGTAGATGATATAGCCATTAAGTCCAAAGTGGCGAATAATCATGCACATGACCTTGACCTTGTACTTAAATGATGCCTCAAGTATGAGCTTAGGATTAATCCAAAAAAGTATGTCTTTGGTGTCAAAACTGATAAGATGCTTGGATTTGTACTATCCAAAGCAAGGATACATGTCAATCCTAATAAGGTTAAAGCCATATCCAACTTGGAAGCACTTATTAACCTTAATAAGCTTTAGGGATTGCAAGGTAGATTGCAATTTGTTCATAGGTTTATCTCTAAGCTTATGGATAAGTTACAACTCATGCAACATTTGCTTAAGAAAGGAGTTCACTATGAGTGGATGGATCAATGCCAAGAAGTCTTTTAAAATCTTAAGCAAGAGTTGATGCAACTATCGATAGTTTATTCATCACAAAAGGACAAATCCTTTTACATCTACCTTGCTATCTCTAATGCATCCACTGCGTCTCTACTCTATCAAAATGAGATGATGGAGCATAGTTGCGAGTATACTATCTCAATCATGCATTCATCACCCATGAGACTCAATACACCAAAGTAGAGAAATATTATCTAGCCCTAGTCTTTTCATTGAAGAAGTGAATATACTACCTCTTTAAGAGCTAGGTTAACATCATTTGCAAAGATAACATGCTTAGAGCCATAACAACCAATATCTATGAAAGTAGTCATATAGCCTATTTGAAAGTCATAACAATGAAGTTTGACCTTCATTACATCTTCCAAGCATCAATAAAAGGTCAAGTTATAACTACACATCTCACTATCTCACCAGTTGATGACCATGCAACCATAGATCCCAAATTCCCTAATGAACACATTAACATCATTAGTGAAGTGCTTGAGGACTATGAGGTGGTCATGTACTTTGACAGAGCTTCAACTACCCATGGTGCTAGTGCCAT
Organism: Gnetum montanum; assembly: GCA_015680685.1. Lineage (NCBI taxonomy): Eukaryota > Viridiplantae > Streptophyta > Gnetopsida > Gnetales > Gnetaceae > Gnetum > Gnetum montanum. Next base: position 877,049 of record MNCI01017890.1, on the reverse strand, counting down.
TACCATTATGACATTCCCATCTGGATAAATCCAATCCTTTTCCTATCATTTTAAATTTCTATGTACTAATAATGTAGCAAAGTCTGAGGGTTTGATCGGGGAATGATGGTAGCTTGTGACCAAGGAATCAAACACTTAATGATTAGAGGTGATTCAAAAATTGTGGTCAACCAAGTAATTAAGGTTTACACATGTAAAGTCAAACACTTGCAACCTTACACTAACCTAGGAAAGAAACTAATGCAACAATTTATAGACATTGATATCCAACATGTACCCTGAACCAAGAGCATCATAGTCAATGCCATTACAACATTAGCCCTCAATGTGATGCTAGATGTGTTTAGCAAGTTGTCTTCCTTAACTAAGGACTATGCTATTCCCATCACATAGAGCACTAAGGATACCTTTGTAGTTGTAGTTCATACTGCCCCTCCAAAGGACTGGTATGATGATATCAAGTGTTACCTTGTGCTTGGCGAACCTTCAGAAAGCCTGACTACTACTCAAAAGGTCATTGTACGTAAACGATCAACATATTATGTCATAGTAGATGATAACACATTATTTTGATAATCCTATGAAGGCATATTGTTAGTATGCTTTAGTAAAATCAAAGCTCTCATGGTCCTAGAGCAAGTTCATGAGGATGTATGTGGAAGACATATAGGATGTAGAGCCATCACCTCAAAGATCAAATTCTTAGGTTATTACTAGCTCTATATTGAAAATGAATATTTGCAAAGGGTTAAAACATGTGACATTTTCCAATGGCATACCAACTTTATACATGTGTTTCCAACTAAGTTACATGCTATAGAGATAATGTGGCCTTTTTAATGGTGGGGGTTGAATATAATTGGACCTCTAATACCTAATTCTTTCATAGGATATAACTTTATCATCATTGCAATCGAATACTTTATAAAGTGAGTTGAAGATATTCCCCTAAGGAAGACAACATCTCAACAAGTTTTAAAATTCATACTAGATAACATAGTAGCACATTTTGGTATACCTATGACCATATTCATAGATAATGGACCATAGTTTAGTACCCAAGAAATGAAGAAGTTTTTTCATGACCTAGGCATTAAACACTCCTTCTCATCAATGTATGACCCTCAAGTCAATGTACAAGATGAAGCAAATAATAAGGCCATCATAAACTTTCTCAAGAATATGTTGAACAATAGCAAATGCAAGTGGCATGAGCAACTTTTCTATGCACTTTGGGCTTATAGAACCACATTCTGAACTACAACCTATGTAACCCTGTATATCCTAGTTTATGATTCAAAAGTTACTTTACCTTTTGAATTGTAGGTGTCATCACTGTGAGTAGCCTTATACAACTTCATCAATGATGAATAGAATAAGGAGCTACATACCATGGTAGAGTAATGGGTGCAAAAACTTGCTCACATCATAGAAGAGGTAGAAATAGTAACACCACCATAACCTGAGTAAGCACAAGACTAAGGAAGGGGACCTAGTCCTCAAGGCTATCTACAATCATTTAGAAAAATTCTCAGCCAACTAGGAAGGGCCTTTTTTATTCATTGAGGCCTATGGTAACAAAGCCTTTAGGATAGCAGATATGGAAGAAAATGAGTTGGCCAAATTGGCTAATCATTCTTATCTAAAGCCCTACTACATGTAGCCTATTGATGACCTAGACAACCAATAACATGTGAGCCTACATAACCTCTTTTTGTACAACAGATGAACTATGAAAGTTTGTATCATTGGTAACCTCTAGTAGCTTGGTTTGCTGATTGTTTGGCCTTATGCATTGTATTGTAACAACATGTTTTCTTTGTCTTATTTCTTGTTCTCTTAGAGTTGTTCTTTCAAGATGAAGCTTAAAGGCATCATAGAGGTGTAAATCATTAGGGTAGCAAGTCACCACATGATCTCAATGCACAAGATTTAGTGAGTTTTTCCTACCATACCAAGAGTTCTTATTTCACATCATTCCCATTACCACTCCTTGAACCCCAATCCATAGCATGATTATAATCCTCCTTATCCTAGGAAATAGTGTTAACCTATGTTTGATGCTCATCCATTATGGCCATGTGACAACCCTTCATTATGTTACATCATCAAGTTCTTTATATGTAACACATCTCACTAGATATGAAAATCCAATCAAAACTAGCCTTGGTATTGAAACCTAATGAAGGTTTCACCCCCAAAAAATGGGGATGCAAACTGCCAAAAAGATGAATGACCAATGAAGCCTCAAAAGGACAAATTGATGGCTCCAAACATGCAAATGGAAGGATCCTAATGGCCTAAGAAACCTTAGAGTGAGGTGTTGGTTCATCAAATGCATTGTTGAGTGACCAACACTTCAAAAGATGAAGTACCAAGATTAAGTTGATTAAAGAAAGTGTCATTTTTGTGAATGTAACCACAATGTCAACATATGAAACTCATTGTTAACCCTCATGATCATCTCCCTATAGCCAATGATAGCACTCACCATAATCTTATCCCATCATCACAAGTACTCTCTGGCATGGTTTGACACTACTAAGTCAAGTGTGGAGAGGGAACATTGGTGATGAACCTACAATGGTGTTTTCTATTCTTTGTTGATGTCTCTTGGGTCAATCCTTCAAACATCAACAAAGAGAGATCAATGAAACACCATAAAGAAAATTCATGTTGCCAATTGTAACCTTCATTTTTTTGACTCGAGGTAAAATTTTATTGTAAATGTAAGATTTGTAGTCCATGAGCTACAATCTTACATACTTTGGCTTATGGAAGACTGAAAAATGTTGCAAAAGCTGCTATTGCCTTACTTCTCAAGTGAAAAAAGGTACCTCATGTATATATTTGGGCTTGGGAAGGCTGAAAATGACTTATGGATTTCCAAATTTAGCATTTTCATGGGTTTTTGTAGGGGCATAACCTCAACTACGTTGGAACCATCTACCCCTAGCATAGATGGTCTTGGATTTTCATTTTCATTTTCAACCCAGCATAGTCACCAACAAAACCTAGCATAAATGCAACATTGAAACTATTGGAATTTTTCATTTTTCATTTTCCCAATAGTGACCAACATAGTTACCCCAAGTCTTCAACAACTGCACCATGCCCAACATAGACATTAGTAGTTCAAGTAGTTTTGATAGTTTTGGAAATTCTAGTAGTTTTTTCATTTCCAATAGTTTTGAGTAACTTCAACATAGTCCACCAAGGGTAGCACACTTGGGATGGTGTCATGGTAGTAACAAAAGTTCATTTACTATTTCTAGTAAATAGATGGATTTTGATGTGTATAGTGTAGTCCAAAATTTCCATAAATGGCATCTTTACTAACAATTGTAACTATTACCACCTAAAACTAAACATCAATCTATCAATAACCATGATAGGGATGTGTAGGTCCTAAAAATGGCAATTCCATGGCCTATATAAATCCAACGTAAACACCTAATTCCATTTCCAACTCCTTTTGAAGTAATAGCACTTGAAAGCATTTTGCAACCAACAGAGCCTTTTACAACCTTGCAACACCTTTGAACATAACTAGTATCTACATTGGGCATTGGAGACTCCCATGTGATATCACTACATCAAATGTGGAATACCATTTGTGGTGCCAATTGCTAATTTTACTGGAAACTATCAAATAATTACTGGAAATTGGAGTTGGGAAGAATCTAGATCATGGAGCCTTCTCAACAAACTTCTTTTTCACTAGCATAAAATCTATACTTTTTGAATTTGGTACTTTATTTACCATTTCAATAATGTCATAGTTCATTGTTGTGTAGATTTGAGTTCACGTTTTCATTTCTATATCTATTATAATTCTGAATCTACAATTCCATTTTTGTTTATGATCTCATTTTTATTTACATTTTCATCTTCGTTTACATTTTCATTTATTTTTTCATTTATATTTCTATTGAAACTTTCATAAGTCCCTAGGTAATCAGCCAAACCATCTAGGATGCCTTGAATCCTATTATTCAAAGGCCTTTGGGATTTAAGGCTAAAACTATTTTGACACCTAGGATTTTCCAGTTTCCATTTTAGTAACTAATTTTTCTAGGTCCAACACTAGGTCAAATGTACATGTGGTTATAAGGGTAATTTATCTCTTCTTGGATTAGTAGAGTAGGAAATTTTCCATAGACTAGTTCATACAATGAATACAAAACAAGAAGTTTCAAAGTAGATCGATATGCCCATAGAGCATCAATAAGGTCAATGCTCCAATCATTTCTATATCTACTAATAGTTGTAGTTAATATGTGTACAATCTCTCTGTTAGTTACTTTGGCTCCATCATTCGCTTGGGGGTGATAGTATGTAGTTAGTTTATGATTCACCCCAAGTAGTTGCATTACCTTCTCAAATGTAGCTCTAGTGAAATGAGCTTTATTATCTAATATTAACATTCATGAAACTCCAAATTTATTCACCACATGTTGTTGAAATAATTTTGCAACTATTATGGCTATGTAATATTTAACTATAGTTGCTTCTACCCACTTGGTAAAGTAATTAATAGTCATAATAATATGAAAATTTTTATTTGACATTGGCATGATGGATCCCATAAAATTAATTCTCCAAATATTAAATAGTTTCAATGGTTGTATTCATTGTTGTAGCTCTTCATTTTTAGTTTTCAGTCCTCCATTATTTTGGCATCTTTCACAAGATTATGTAAACCAATGTATGTTCCTGAATATGATAGGCTAGAAGCAACCTGCCATCATCAATTTTAGTGTTGTTCTTCATCCTACATAATAACTACCACATGGTCCTTCATGTGAATCTTGCAAAACTCTTTGTTGATTTTCCTCTAGAATACACCATTATATTAAACCATCTACACATATCTTATAAATATTTCCTTTAATCTTCATGTATCATTTTTCTTTTTGAAGGAACTATTCTTCTTTCTTTCTATCCCATTTAATAGGAAGTTCTTGTGTATTTCAATATGTCATATAATCAGTTATCCCATTTAATAGGAAGTTCTTGTGTATTTCAATATGTCATATAATCAGTTATCCCATTTAATAGGAAGTTCTTGTGTATTTCAATATGTCATATAATCAGTAATCCATGACTTTACTATTGAATCTATATCGATTGCTATCTTAGTAAATAAATTTTCATCATGGAATTGGTCTAATAAGGATTCTTCACTCTTTGAGAATCCCATATGAGTCTTGACAAATGATAAACTACAACATTTTTAGTTCCTTTCTTGTCAAACCTTATAATGTAAAATTCCTATAGTATAATAAGTCATCTTGTCCCTCTTAGACTAATTACTATTTTATTCATTAAAAATTTGATTGCACTGTGTTTTGTATGAACATATATTGAATACTTGAGCACATAATGTTTGAATTTTGAAGTGCATATACCACATCCATAAGCTTCTTTTCTATAGTGGTATAGTTAAGGTGTATTCTAGTAATACTTTTACTATTGTAGTGTATGTAATATGGTCACTTTTGATCATCTAGCTAGGTCAATATTACTCCTAATGCATAGTTTGAAGCATCAGTCATGATGAAGAAAGGCTTAGATTAATCTAGAGCTCTAAGGATTAGTATCTTAATAAATTTCTGATTTAGGCTCTCAAATATCTTTGTACATTATTCAGACCACTAGAATGATGCATCTTTCTTTGTTAGTTCAATTAGCAGCTTTGCAATCTTTAAAAAAAATTTAATAAATCTCTTATAGTACCTTGTATGACCAAGGAGTGATCAAACATCCTTGACTGTATATGGTCTTTAGGTAATGTTTTCGATGACTCTAATTTTGTTTGGATCTACCTCTATTCCTTTGTAGGATACGTTGTTCCCTATAACTATGTCATCTTGAACCAATAAGTGGCTCTTCTTCCAATTAAGCTTTAAATTTATTTGAAAATATCATTTCAAAATTTGCTTTCAGCAGTCCAAGGCTTGATTAAAGTTAAGTCTATGCATAGAGAAATCATACATAAATACCTCAAGTTCATTACTAATATGTTTTTGCAAGATGTTGAGAACAAGTCTCTGGAACTTGGCTAGAGCATTATATAAGCTAAATGACATTTACTTAAATGTGAGCATTTCCCATAGGCTAGTAACTATTGTCTTATCTTGCTCTTCTAGTGCAATTTGAATTTGATTGTATCCACTGTATTCATCTTGAAAACTATAATACTAGTGCCCCAAAATAGTATCCAAAACATGATCAACAAATATTAAAGAAAAATGATCATTGAATATCACCATTTTCAACAATCAAACATCTATATAGACCTTTTACTTATCATCCTTCTTTGGAACAATGACTAATGGAATATCCCATTCATTGTCTACCATAGGATAGATGAACTTTCATTTTAATAGCTTTCTAATTCTTCTTTGATAAAGTCTTTAAGTTTCAAGTTCAACCATCATTAAGGTTGGCAACATAGCTTAATAGTTAGATCAGTGTAGATTCAATGTTGACAAATACATGGATCAATGCTAGTGATTTCATCATAAGACTATGTGAATGCAGTTGGCCATTTTTTTAGCACTTCTAATAATTTTCTCTTTTATTTTTTATCAATATTGACATTTAAAATTACTAGTCTTTTGTTATTAAGGAAATCATATTCCAGTGCATCTAGTAAGGCTTTTAGTTAGCACATGGCCATTTTTTACAAACTTTTTTTCTAAATGTTGAACTACGCTCACCCCCAATCTAGAGCGTAGTCAAGCGTAGTCAACTAGAACAACTTCAAAAGGCCTCCAAAACATAGCACCAACATTTAGCTTAACTCCAACTCACCTCTAGTAACTGTAGTTAGAAAAATGCATCTTTTTTGTATCCCTTTTATTCCCAAAATTGTAACTATGCTTGACCCCACACAAGATAGTGGAGAGTGTAGTCCCAGAGCATAGTCTCCAAAGTTGCATTTTTTCAAGTACATTGTGGTCCTCTTAGTGGATATACATGCACTCAGCAATGTAGTCACATTCTCATAGTCTCACAAAGTCTAGCAAAGCATAACACCACCAACCTCAATGGAAGTGTAGTTGGGTGATGGCGTAGTCCCAACCGTCCCCACTACCACATGGTAGCCATCTCACATTTTTCACTAAACCTAGCCCTAGAAATACGCTCACCCTCAATGTTTTATGGGTTGGCAAATTTTGGCAAGTAGGAAAACTTTAGCATTTTGGAATTTTGGGCAAACAAAAAACCAAAGGCACACCAATGAATCAAAGAGAGTTGCATACCACCACAACCCCATTGTAGGACACCGTAGACCACCATAGCCCATGGTACACTGTGGTGGCCAACTCAGTAAGAACAAACACCACAGCAAAACATTAGTCTTCATGGCCAGACACCCTCAAGACTGTGACTACACTCTCCATTATGCTTGTTATACACTACGTACCTTCTCACCCCTTCTAGTGTTAACTATGTTCAACCCCATTTGGGGTGGTGTTCCACTTCCTCTCTCTCTCTCTCTTTCTTGGCATTTTTAGCATATTACTTGCATTTTCTACATTTTACTTGCATTTTCTACTATTTTCATGCATAGACATGCTTGTGAAGTAGTCCCCACATGTGGACACCTTCATTTTTTACTTAAACCCTTTGACTATGCTCACATTCATTGACACTATTGACATTTTTGACACTACACGAACACTTAGAATTGTTTCACATTAACATATTTGTTACATTTGATAAGTCCCTGTTCAATCGACAAGACCATTTAGGGCACCCCATCTCCATGTCCAGCAAGCCCTTATGTGGACTTGGGGTTAGGCTATGTGTCCATCGACCCCGGTGTTCTAGCTGTCAACATTTTCAGTCATCAAAATAGGGCTCTTTAAAATTATTTTATGAGAAAGGTAATTATCTATGCATCTATTTTTTTAACAAACTTCAAATTTAGTATGTATTCCCTAGACTCTTGTTAGTGGGCCATGATAGGACAACATCCTTTAGGATGTTCATACTGGCATCCTTTACATCCAATATCATCTTCAAAGCTTGAGTTCATAATTTCCTCAATTGTAGCAAATTTTCCTTTTTTTTATAATTCTCACATCCATTATCCTTTCTCCTCTTCCTATTCTTATTTTTTTTAAAGACTTGTTCAATTTTCTCTTCTACTATCTTTAGTATTATAATAAATGTTTCATCCATAGAGTCTCATATTTTCTCTACCTTTGTTGCAATATCATTTATTGATTTTTAAATAGGTAGAGTATTTTACTAGATCACATTATCTAAGGTTCCCTCTTATTATGTTTCACATATCCTTACATCTCTTTTTCTAATGGCTAGTAATTTTGGCCAAGAGGCCAACACATCTGGCACAATGGTAGGTGGGAGGGGGGCAAAATTTGTCAACATCACCATGTTAGAACATTGGTTTTCAAATGAAACAAAACCATTCTCATATATAAATAAAAAACTAAAAAAATGGGCTTTCTTTACTATAGTGGTAGTAAGTTTGCCAACTCAAAATTTAATAAATTAAAAATGAAACCAAACATGAAATTTTTTTTTTACTTAATCTGCTACGCATCCTAGCTTTTCTACCATTGATAAAAGACAACAACAAACTCATGATCATTAACAAAAAACACTTGCCACCCATGCCTACTATCCAATGCTTGCCACTCATGCCTACTATGCAATGCCTACTACCCAACACCTACCATCTAACGCTTTCCATCTATGCCTACCATGCAACACCTAACCCCAATGCCCATCGCACAATGCTTGTCATGCAACACTTGCTGCCCATGCCTACTGAGTCTTCTTTGGTTTTTTACAGTAAGGATGGTGCTGCCCATCACCATCAAGATGCTGCATTACTAGTAGAAATCGCTGTTGTGGAATATGATGGGAGGCCAACATGTCTAGCATGATGGAGAATGGAAGGGAACTCAAGTTTGTCACCCTGCCACATCATGCCATGTTAGATTCCATCAAATTTGAAGAAAAAAACATGATGGAAAGACTAACACTATACAAGTGCATGACAATATTTGATTATTTTAGGAGGTAGGTTTGGGCAACAACGAGTACTGAATAACATACTACTGTATGAAACATCCAACATCAACTTACCAAGCTTCTTCTAAAACCCTTGCAGATCACACAACAAGCTCTGGAGCGTACATGCCAACTAGATGGGCTTTGTTTCCATGGCCACGAACCTAGCTAAGATATTGTGCCTCAAATGTTGAGAAATCATCATCATGTGGTGCGGAATCATTACAAAACTAGAATGGATTGTAGATCTCATGGACTACCTACACTTGACAAAAATCAATCCTCTGCATCCTCACCTAGATGTGAAGGTCAAGTCTGGCTTCCTGAATTTGTACATAGCCTAGGAGAATGATGATCACTACTGCACTTTGAACTTCCATGAGTAGATTGAGTAGGAGATCAAGTGACTAGTTCATCAATACTCGAGCAAGTAGCTCTCCATCACTATGATCAACCACAACTTTGGAAACACCTTGGCCATGATCACCTCCTATGATATTGTAGAAATGGGATTGAACCTATAATCAAACAAAGCCAATGAGAATGTATCCATTACTGTGTTCTCCTTCTCTGAACCATGAGTGGGGAATTTGGCATTTATGAATCAGTGCAATGAATTGGGTCTAAGATTTTAAATAATCATTACAAATGCCATCAAAAATAGATAAACAAGAAATATCTATAGCCATTGTTGAAATTTGAAATGCAAAACCCTAAAAACAAAAAATATTTAAAAAAAATATTGAAAGTTAACATTCTTGGATGCAATACATGATCAAAATGATTTAGTGAATATCTATTAAACACCATCATTTTGCAATAATTCCTTTGGGGTGCAAAGTTTGGCAAGAAGTTTCAAGACATGAAAAAGGTAAAATGGTTTTTGCAAATATGATCATGAGTGCAGTGCCTCAAAATCCCACATAAAATTAAACATTCTTCTGGAGGATTGCAGCATAGGACTTATGGATCTAATGAAGTCAATCACCATGAACTTGCTACCTTCTTCACCAACACTGCTCATGAGATCGACAATGAGTTATTCTTGCACAATTTTTTTCTATCTAGAAACTATTTTCTTTCGTAAGATTTATGGTTTTTTGTTGTTTTTTTATTATGAAACTCACCATAGAATGTTTATGAGAGGGCAAGAATGCTTGATCTATTTAGAACCTCATAGGGTAGGTTTTGTAGGATTGGTTGCAAATTTGGAAACCTGTATTGGCATCCTAAGGTGGTTAAATCTATTCACCCTCTTAGTACTTCCATTGCTATTAATAATACCTTTTTTTTTCTCTTACTCTGTAATATACTCTTGTTGGTTATGACTTTGGTTTTCTTGGTGCATATCTCTGATGATGTGATGTATTCTTGTTGTTTTTAAAATATTTTTTAAGTGTTAATAAAATAAACCAAGAACCCACAACCCAAAACACAAATTTGTACATAATACTATAATAGCAATTATGATAAAACATCTAATAGTTAGGGAGCATTTTTAGTATAGTATCCATGTATCACTCAAAAAATAGAGAATGCAATGTAGAGCCAAAGCTTAATCTTTTTTCTTTTTAGATTTACGTTATGTTTAAAAGATGCACATAATGCTTTACTTACCATAGCACCTATAGGAGCTATTACATTTAACATTAATGCAGCAACCATTCATTCTAGTTTCTACATTGGAATAGGTTACTAAAAACCTTGTACACATAACATCTATTTACTTCTATGAGCTTGGAGTATTCATTCTTCTATCTGTACCATGAGCATGTTTATTCATTAGATTACAGTAGAGGGTATATTGATGGTTTCATTGGGAAAGCAAGACTAGCCAATGCTACCTACTAGCATGAAATTTAATCCCATGGATTAGGAGCTTCTAGATCATCTAAAAGCCAAGCTAGGTTTCAACAAGTGGAAAGCACATCCTTTGATTGATGAGTTCATTCCAACATTGGAAGGTGAAGAAGGGATTTTATACATCCATCCTAAAAAACTTCTAGGTGTGTAAACTCATCAATTTATTTGGTTAAAAGAGAAAAAAAACATATTTAAATCATTACGATTGCAATCCACTCACACAAGGTAAGCAAAATATGCATGCCTTTAAAGGTATTTGATTGTCGATATTTCTGCATTATTATTGTTTCCTTCACATGCATGCCTAATGGACTAATTTTCTATGACCACTTGACTTATAAATGCTTCCATAGTTGCTAAAGCTTTTTCATTCTGACACCATCATTCTCCATATTGTTTAATATTGTAGGTGTGACAAAAGATGAGCACAGCAAGACTTGTTTTCATAGGCCATCCAAGGCATACACGATCAGGACACAAAAGTGCAGGAAAATCCAGTCTAAGTGCGATCTACAAGGTAGGGAAACACATTGGCACAAAACAAAAAAGACAAGGCTTGTGCTACTAAACAACAAGTAGAAGGGATGTAAAAAAACATTGGTTATGTATAAGAATTTTGGAAAGAAATGCAAACCAAAGAAGACAAACTAGATGATGCACTAATACCACCTTGGCAGTCATGAAGATGAGAAGGAAGGTGAGCTCTGCTACACGTATGCTTCAAAAATAGTATAAAATATAAAACATGCTTACATCACAATGAGGGCTCGAAAGTTATCATAATTGAATGACTTATTCTTGATTAAAGCACAACACACATGAATGGCTTATTCATGCTAAAGATATGATTAGTGATATAAGAGGTTACACATGATCTCCTTTAAAGATTTGATAAGGATGTTGAGAGATATATTCTATTATGGGTGAAACATTAGGTGGAAAATTAACAACAAATGGCTTTGATGGTCAAATTGATGAGATAGTTAAGGTAGTAAGCTAGGTAATAGATGGAGGAGAAAGATAATATGGAGTTGAATCAATTGCATATGAAGTTGTAAATATTGAGAATATGCTACTAAAAATGACTCGGTGATAGTAGCATTGATGATGGCAAATTCATCACAAAAGGAGAATGCATATTAGTTGGCCGCTATGTAGTGTGTGTTATTTACTGATGATGATGGATGTTTATAAAAGAATATTTTTAGATGCTGGTGATGCAATAGAGATAGATGGTTGATCACCAATAGACATGAGTGAAGGGATGTTAACTTTGAGATTAAGAATAATAGCAATCTCTTCATATTAAGGAAGGGAATTAGCTTCTTGAATAGTTAAAGAAATTATAAGATGATGAGAATCATGATAAATGATTAAGATGGTCTTCATTTAAGGGATGGGATTAGTAAAGTAGAGATATCCTTCAAAGTTTGATCTAATGCCTGATGATTTTATGTTGATGTAGAAGTGATATTGAAAAGGAGTTGATCTACCTCCATTAAGCTGATAGAAAAACAAACTTTAGTAAATTATAAAAAATAGAAGAAGAAGAAACATGTACCTTCATCTTCTTTGGATATTATTTTTGCTTTAAAAAATAAAAAATAATTAAATTCTACTCATTCTCTATGAAACCACTCCACTAGCTTAGATATATATATATATATCAATTGGCTGAAATGATTATAAATAAGATGATTTTAACTAAGCTCAACTACTAGAAGAGGTCACAAGATATCTAAAAATGGAATCACTTATCCCTCCTCTATTTCTCTACCACTTACTCAATTTAGTTTTACCCTCTTGGTCAAGTTTGTTCTATCTTTGTTTCTTCATGGAATTTTTGAGCTGTTATTTATGCGAGAGATTTATTTCTCAAAAACTCCATGAATAAATAGAGATAGAACAAACTTGACTAAGAGGATAAAACTAAATTAAGTGGTAGAGAAATAGAGGTGGGATGAGTGATTCCATTTTTAGATATCTTGTTACCTTGTCCAATAGTTAGGCTTGGTTAAAATCATCTTATTTAAAATCATCTTGGCCAATTAATAGAAATGTATATATACATATCTAAGCTAGTCTATTATACTCTTCATCATATTCCCTTTTACGTAGCTCTTTGATGAATCGTGATTCATTGGGTTGTGATATCGTATGCGCGATATTGCATCCAACAATCATATCGGATATGCAATATCGTGGTTCCTATGTGAGCCTATAAATATACATGAAGGCACATGGGAAAGAAGTCTTTTGTCAGTTTTTAGGAGTCAAGTATAGTGTATGATCTTTTCGTCATTTTACTCTCAACCCTCTCTCTTAGTGCATGCCCACAGTGTGATGTTTGTAATTGTATGGCATCATTTATTCGAGTGTGACATACTTGGACATGCACATGACCAGAAATAAAGATCAAGATTACTTCATCATTACAGCATTCACTTAGTTTAATTATTTGATTTTTATTGTTATTTATTGCTTTCATAGTTAACATCTCTTTACCCTAAACTCTTATTAAATGTAGAATGAGTACAACTTAATCATGAGCATTTAAGTGTGACTACTTGGTAACCCAGTAGCGTACCTAGGATTTGCACTTGGTAATCCCAGTAGTAGTCATGCATGAGGTCCGAGATGTGTACGGATGATTAAGGAACAGATGCTCATCACACTTAGGCAAGTTTAGATTCTCTTCCCCTATCTCCTCTTAGCTTAACTTCCTCACTCCCTTTTTTTCTTAGCTTAGTTGAAGTTATTTCCCATTACCTTCAGGAGTAGCATTAGTTAGGAACATATCATACACCTCACTTTGGACTAAACCATACATGGCAAAGAAATTACTAGTCCATGTGGGAAGACAACAAACTACGATCATTAAGTAGCTATCTAGATACCACAACTAGCCTGTCTACAAAGTTCAACCAGATCATGCGTGAAATGCTCATATTCGTATGGTTGAGTATAGGGGTACCTCGCCACTCATAATTGGGGCCGTTTTGGGGGACGGTGCTAGTTATTTAGATTAGTTACATCATACAAGATCACTTTAACAAAGTATTAACGATATATTTTTCAAATATATATATATATATATATAATTGTAATTAAATCACACACAAATTCACAACCATGTCTCTCTCACAAGACTATGACAATGCAACAACTAGTATGGCAATTCATTGGAGAACCAACAAATTATATGATGAAGAAGATGAAGATGAAGTTTGGAGTACCTAATCTAATGTAGGGGTTTCCTATAAACAGAAATGAAGATAACATTGTCCCAACTCATAAAGGCATAACATACCTAGTGACAATGAACCCCTACTAGCCACTACATGCCTAACACAAATACAAGAGGCTGTTAGAATATCCTGCAGGCATCACAAGGAAAGTCGTCTACCTAGGCTTGACTTAAACCACTTTCCTAAGTTTTCAGGAGGCTTTGATTTAGATCTGCAACAACATTTACAATCCTTCTATGATGCCTATGCATGGAACAACATTGATAATGAATGGCAAAAACTTAAGCTCTTTCCTATAACACTCATTGGCCACGCAAAAGTATGGTACAGGTCGTTAAAACCAGAATCAATCCAACCTTGGCCAACAATGGTAGAACTCTTCAATGCAAGATATCAAACTTATGCAGGAGTGTCAGCCTTGAGGAGACAAATCCAAGAGTGGAAACAAGCACAACATGAACCCTTGGACATGGCCTTAGATAGATATTATGCATTGTTAAACAACTGCCCAAGCCATGAGTTCTCTAAGGAAAGGCTAATGTACCACATTATTGATGGGATCTGTAATGGAACAAGGGGATCCTAGGCATGTATGCTCAAGGTCAACTATATGAACTCTGAACCCATCAATTCCAAGAGCTTATTAAGCATGTAGCAAAAGAAGAAGGAGAAATGACTAGATGGGAGAACATTGAAAAATCTCAACAAGCCCAAAACTTTAAATCAACAAGGGCCCATAATAATGAAGAGGAGAAATCAACTTACATCAAGGAGGTGGAACCATCTTTGCCAACACTACAATCATTGGATGAAATTGAGGTAAAGATCAATAAGATGATGGAATGGATGCATAAAAAATGTGGAGAATATGCCAACATTATTGGAGGTAGAGTCATGACAAACCAAGAAGCAGGACAAAATACCCTTAGACAATCAGAAAGAAGGGTTGAAAAGAATAAGAGCTCAACTGCAAATCATACGTATCAATGTAACATTTGCATGTATGATCACCCTAAGGGCCAATGTCCAATCTTGTCACATTTACAGGAGCATTGGGGAAGAGTGTTACATCCAGAGTTTGTATAGAGATACTATGTTAGATCACAATGGCAACAATCCCAGTCATGGGGGAAGCCACCCCCAAACTGGTTACACCCTTCATACCATCCGAACCTAAGTGCTTACCAAGTTCAACATCTTGTTTCCCCAACTAGGTCAACATACTCTATTTCACCATATTATTATCATTCTCCTCAATACCACCAACCCATATCCTTTCCAATAGGACCACCACCTTGGGTACCTTACAATTCTCCTCATTTCCAAAATTCTCATCCTTTACCTCCTTCTACATCGCCACCAAGTGTTCTAGAAGATTTTGCATCACAGTAGCAACCCATGAATGTTACTTGTGGTTCTACTATCAATAGTAGTGGGTACTCTCCTCAACATCGAAGACACCCCTTCTTTAGGCATGACCGTAAGAAGGGACAACACAATTCTGAGCCCACTACACCTTCCAACCTAGCACAAGTCCAACACTATGGTGTAGCTCCCTCTTTGAACCCAATGCCTCATGTTACTTTCTTTGGGCCACCAACCAATACTCCAACAACCATGGGGCCCAATGAATATAGCCATTAAGGGAGACAAATTGATCCTTGCATACCATCTTATGGTCAAGGGTGCCATAGTGGGTTAACCACTCATCAATTTACTACATCTTATAAATTGCTCCACTATGCTTACTATAATCAAGTGTGTAAACCCCAATGGGGTAAGTATGACCAGGTCCCAATATTTCCAACATGCAAGGATCCCAATCTTTCATTTATTAATTCTAGCCATACTCAACCAGTTAGTTATGGGGGGTATCCCCCATTCTAACAATAATAGAATTAATAAATGTTTTTCTTTTCTTTAATTCTACAAGTTTTTTTGTTTTGTTTTCCAGTTTTTCATCTTTCAGTTTAATATTTTGTCTTTTTGTCTTTTTTTCTTTTTATGAGTAATCTCATCTACAAATAAAACACTCATGTGGCACATTGGTTGAGGTGTTGTTCTATGCTATCAAGTCTCAGGTAATTAATTATTTGGACAACAGGCCCACAACTTTCACTCCCCCATTATATTAATAAGAGGTTCCACCCTGGGTACAATGATATTCCTAATCATTAAAACTTAAAGTAATTTTGTGTTATTGTGCCCAGAGTGAAGAATGATGGACCAAGAAAGAATGGACAGGGTGTGACATAAAGGGGACTTGTAGATTCTCTTTGCTGGCATCTGTGGGAGTTATCATGCAACTTGGTCGTACTAAGATCCTTGTAGATCTAATAAAAAATGGGAGTAAGAGTAATCAAAGGGCACTCAACCTAAGAAAAAATAATGCTATTCTAGGGGCTCCCACTAGAAAGACATGCACCCATGCTTGAAGGTAGGTGGCTTCTCTAGATTAAGCATTCAAAAAAAAAAGAGTGTGTGTGTGCCAAAGCAGCCACACAAAAAGAAAAAAAAAGTGTACCACAAAGCAAAATCACTCCTCCCTTGTATGAAACGCCAAGTGATCGTACGCCTTGCTGTCATGGTAATCTTATGGTTGTCCATCATTGGATGAAGTAATGCAATGTCACTGATTAGGAAATGGACTTGGTCCTGATTTCAAAGTGACAAGTTAATGACACATTAATCATGCCCTACATGTAGGATTCATTATGCCCTAAGTCCATTACCTCATGTCCCAATCTTTACAATCCCTTCTACAATTGACCTCACCTTGCTATTTGTATAATTGTAGCTTGTGACTCGAGTAGCATGGAATTCACCTCTCATCACAGTGATATTTACATGTGTGTGTTTTGTGAAATTGGTGTTGATTGCACTTAACCCTTCTAGTGTCCATGAACATTTTAAGGTTTGGTTATGCAAGGGCATTATAGGTAGGAACCTGTTTTGGGGAGGACCCACTTGCGTAACCCATGTGATTGCACTTATAACACATCTACCACACATCATTCACTACCCTCTAAGTATTACCAATGATTCTTCTTTCCCTTATTATTCTTCCAGTTCAAAAATTTCGATGAGCTAACACATGTCCTTTTTCCCCTACTCTTCAGAATTTTCATTGTCAGATTTTACACCATTATACTCATTGTGCCTTTAGGACTAGTTTGTATTACCCTAGACCTCTTTACATTGATCGACACGTCCTCAGTTTATACCTTGGAGTTTCAAAAAATTTAAAAATTTGGTAACTTTTACAAGTGCCCCATTTTCAGTCAGACATGATATCAGGTACACGATATCGCGTCCTTAAAAAAATATAAATACATTTGCCCCCCCCCCCCCCCTGCACCTATCAACATCATTTGCAACTGTTCACATGGGGGAAGTTTTTTAAATTTTTGTAACTCTGGTAAGAAACCTTACTAATGATTGGCCTTGTGTGATTGTAGATGATCCCAAAGTGTGCACAACAAGAAGGTCCCTCTCAGGGTGTGTTTAAGCAACCTAGGAGAGGTCAAGGATAGATGCTTGTCAAACAACATGTAGAGTAGGAGGAGCAATCATTTAGTATCCATCAAGAAGACCTTGCCATTGTGCAATCAAGAAAGGCAGAAGGAGGAGCTACTATAGTGCCTGAACAAGGATGACACCTCATGTTGCCCCTGGAGTGTGTCCAGGCCATCCATGAAAAGTCCACATCAGCTTCCATGATCATGGAATTGAACTTTGGACCTTTCAAGGAATTCGCTCCTGAGGTTGTTAGGGACCACCTCAAAGGATCCCCATTATGGCCTATCCTCTTTGAAAGCAGTGCTTGGTACGTAGAAGAAATGTATTAATTTTGGCACAATAAAGAACAAGGCACCACAATTAACATTTTTGGTGTATCTGTTGATTTCTCCATCCAAGCCATTTCAGAAGTATTAAACCTTCTAAATAAAGGGCCAAAGGTTGTTCATCTATCCACTCACTCTGATGCTGATGCGTGAAAGGTTTGGTTAGACAAGGCATACGGTAAAGAAGACAAGACCTATGGAGAGTTGATGTTGGAAGAGAAAACCTACTTTAAAATTGGAACTTATCACACCTTCCTCACAAAAGGGTTAAATAGAATTTCAACATATGCGGCAAGAGGTTGCAAAATATTTATGGGAAAGGTTAATGCTAACTTGCCTCATCTATATTTCATGGAGATCCTAAGGTAGCTTGAAGAAGGTAAGACACTAAAGTTTGCATTACCCTTCCCTTATCTCATCAAGAAGTTGTGCAAGTGCACTGGTATTCAAGGATACACTAACAATGTCCTCAAGAAAGCCAAAAATGCTTCATATGCTGAATTGCTAAAGCCACCAGTTGCAAGAAAAATTTCTAGTGAGACACTGGGGCTAGGACAAGAGTAAGAACAGATGGTGAGGCCCACTACAACTCAACTCGCAAGGCCTAGCCAACCTTCAAGCAGAGGACCTAGTCAATAGCAAGAAGCAGGGCCTAGCATGAGCCAGCTAGACCAACCGTCGCCACCACCACAGGACTATCGACCATTGATGAGCCATCTCATGGCCATCATTGAGATAATCAGTTGGAGAAGTCATGATGATGCAAATCTCTTCCACATCATCAATGATAATGTACAACCCAATATCTCTATAGATTGTTCATAAGGTGAGGTGTCCATTCAAATAGGAGGAGAGGAGAGTTATTTCTTGCAAAAAATTTCAAGGAATGTTGCATCCTTTCAGGTGCAACGAGAGACTGGTGAAGGAGACACAGTGGTGGTCATGTAGCACCAAGATGTAGTAGGAGTCGTAGAGGTGGTTACAGACCACATCAAGGAATCTTTTAACATCCCTATTGTGCCACCAGAAGATTTCACAAGAGCACAAGAAGCATTGATGGTTGGTCCCTCAATGACTCCTACAGAGCATGAGAATGTGCTTGATTGACTATTGCAAATAGGATAGGTAATGACATCCTTGTTTGACATCCCACAAGATGTTACGACAGTACAATCAAACCTCATCTCCACCAAGGGAAAGTTGGTCATGATAAAGATGAGGGTCGAGCATGCAGAAGAAGAAGTTGAAAAACTACAAGAAAGGCTCATAACCCTACAAGTAGCATAGCAGGCTCCCTCTCAATTCATTCCTACAGACTAGCTAGACACCTTCAAGATAGACCAACTCAATAAATTGTTGGTGGAGAGTAAAAAGGTGGCAAAGGAAAAAGAAAAGGCTAATTGGGATGCCTCCATGGCACAAGCCCAAACTTACATGCACACCAAGGTACTTAAGGCCTTACAGGAAGAAAACAAATAAATTGTTGCTGACAATCTTCAGTTGACCTCTGTGGAGAAACAAAAGAATTTTCTTGAAGAACATTTTTAGTGGCTTTGAGAATACCAAATCAGGGTCAACTAGGACATGAACCGTTTGGCCAGAGAAAATTGAACCTCCTCAATGGAGGAGGTACACACCATCCATCAAAAGATGACCATCAAAATAAGTGTGTGGCAAAACAAGGCCAAGCGGCACAAAAAGTTAAAAGAGCACTTCTAAGACCAGGTGGGAATGTACAAACAAATCATTGAAAAGGAGATCCATATGGCAAGGCCCACATCAATGCTTTCAGTGCACCACACACTGATTGGCAGGCCATATTGGATACATATGCATTTGCCAACCAGGTGGAACTTAAGAGCTGAGACCTACAGATTCAAGATCTTATATAATACATGGAGTTGGCAAATCTAAGGTATGCCAATCTAGCCATGTTGATAGCAGGGCGCTCGAGGATAGAGCTCAAGAAGCAGGTAGCTACCACCTATGCCAAGTATGAGGCAGAATCTGCAAAACACAAGAAGATATTGCAGAAAGTGGAAGTTGCAAATTCTAAATTAGAGGTGGTTAAAGCAAGCTACCAAGGACAAAAAGATATCATAACACACTTGGCTCAAAGGCTTACAGATTTTTAGGAGTATAGAGATAAAGCCAGAGTCTACGAGGAGGAACGATGGTTGTTTGTGGCCTGGTACGTCAAAGCCAACACAATTTTTTCGCAACTACCATGCCATGGGAGGTGCCATCTCCATCAAAAATTGGAGCATTAGCATGGATAGCATAGGATCCTCAAACTGAAGAGGAGAAACTCTAGGCACTACTTCAACATCAACACCTTCCAAAACCTAGAGCACAGGACAAGGGAAAGCAACCCATGGAGGAGCCACCACCATTGGGAACCACATAAGTTCCATCCAATTTTGTAATTTTAGGAATTTTTCATTTTGTCATGTTGTTTTTGATCTTGTTCTATTGAGTTCTCCACTGAGGCATGAATAGCTTCCTTGTTAGTCAGTAATTCCATACCTATCCAGTGTGTAATCAATGGGACTTGTTCTCATTTTGACTCGAGGACGAGTTTCCATTCAGTCGTGGGGTATGATGAATCGTGATTCATCGGGTTACGATATCAGGTATTTGATATAGGGTACATGATATCGGGTATGTAATATCGCATCCAATAATGATATCAAATATGCAATATCGTGGTTCCTATGTAAGTGTATAAATACACATGAAGGCACACGAGAAATAAATCTTTTGTTAGTTTTTAGGAGTCAAGTATAGTGTAGGATCTTTTTGTCATTTTTCTTTCAACCCTCTCTCTTAGTGCATGCCTGCAGTGTGATGTTTGTAATTGTATGACATCATTTATTTGAGTGTGACGTACTTGGACATGCACATGACCGAAAATAAAGATCAAGATTACTTCATCATTGTAGCATTCACTTAGTTTAATTGTTTAATTCTTATTGTTATTTATTGCTTTCATAGTTAACATCTCTTTACCCTAAACTCCTATTAAACGTAGAATGAGTACGACTTAATCATGAGCATTTGTGTGACTACTTGGTAACCCAATAGCGTACCTAGGATTTGCACTTGGTAATCCCAGTAGTAGTCATGCATGAGGTCCAAGATGTGTACGAATGATTAAGGAATGGATGCTCATCACACTTAGGCAAGTTTAGATTCTCTTCCCCTATCTCCTCTTATCTTAGCTTCCTCACTCCCTTTTCCTCTTAGCTTAGTTGAAGTTATTTCCCATTACCTTCAGGAGTAGCATTAGTTAGGAACATATCATACACCTCACTTTGGACTAAACCATACATGGCAAAGAAATTACTAGTCCATGTGGGAAGATAACAAACTACTTTCATTGAGTAGCTATCTAGATACCACAACTAGCCTATCTACAGAGTTCGATCGGATAATGTGTGAAATGCTTGTATTCACATGGTTGAGTATAGGGGTACCTCACTACTCATCACTCTTCTTCTTCTTTTACTACCTGGTCTAGAAACCTTTGAGTTCAATGAGTTGTTATCTTTGATAATCTTCTTTGGGTACATACTCCAAGAGTCTCTCTTGTTTTATTTCTTAATCCAATGATGATGTGTTGTAGTTGTTCCCTTTGAGAAATCCATGGCTTGGGCATCTATGTAATAGGGAATAGTTTTTATCCATTAATACATCAATGGATTTATGTGTCCCTTATTTCCATCCTTGGATTTTTTTCTCAAGGTTGACACTCTAAACAAAGCTTAGTATTTATCATTTAAAAGTTCTAGCATGGTACTTCATCTTCTAATTGATTCAAGTTCTACGAATCTATACTAGTTCTTTGCTTCCTTAATGAGTGTTTTTGGAAATAACTTTAATTTTTACCAATTATTCTCTATATTTTGTAAGACATAGGAGTCATGAAAGATTTGGAGATGATATTGTAGATCTATGTTATACCCTCATTCAAACTTTGGAATATGATTTATATCAAGTTGCTTGATGTGACTATCCCTTAGATGCCTAGTAGGTATGTATACTACTTCCTTGATATTAATCATACTACAAGTGGCTAGTAGAAGTTCTTCATAATTTTCAAGTTCATAATCTTTGCTATAGCAATGATTCCTTTGATGCTCATGATGTTCTCTTCTCTCATGTCTAATTTCTTTTTCTATATCTTCTTCATCATCTTCCACATTCTTAGGATTCCTTCTTCTTCTATTAGCATGTTTCTCATTATCCCTTCTTCTTTCTCTATTATGATTCCTTGTTCTTCATTCTCCTATCAAATTTTGTTGATGAGTGTAGTGAAAAGTATGGGAAAGTTAGAGAACGATGTTGGCTAGTTCTTCTTCTATGACTCTTGGAGGTTTTAAGTTTCAAATTCTCCTTAAGTCTAGAGTTTACCTCATCTCTTCCTAGTATTTTTGCAAGAGTTGAATGTAACTTTATCTTCATAGGATCTCCAATACATATGATTAGTGTTAAAAGCTATATGTGTGAGTCCATTGAGACTTTTCAACTTTATATAACTCATATTCTTTCTCATTGAGGATGATTTCTTATGATGCTTTCTTTCCTACTAATATCTTGCTACCATAATAATGTTCCTTCTTGCTTGAGCTTTTGTTGGTTGATATGGCCTAGTCATGTTCTTGGTAACTTGGTATCCTTCTTGTATGTAGTCAAGATTTGACCTCATAAGTGCTCCTTGAATCATAGATGGTGTTAAACATTCTCATGATAAGAAAATATTACCCTATAAGTCTTTCCATTTGAATTATTTATCTTGGTAGAAAATAAATGTGAAATTAGGATAATAAGGATTAATATGAGATGATATCCTTGTTTGCATCGATGCACTCCAATCTTCTTTATATAATCTCTATCATTACTTTTGTTAAGATCAATAGCAGGTGGAGATTTTACTTTGGATATGGAAGCTATTTTAATGTGGTTGACGCTTAAGTATGTATGTATTTTGAAAAATTATTTTTAGTTTAAATGATAGACTTGATGATTCTTAATACAACAAACTATATAAGATCAACTAACTAGCAAACATTGACAATTCCCAGCAATAGCACTAATGATAAATGGTAGAGAATTCCAACACTCACCCAAACATGTCACAAGTGTTCATGCAAAACCAAATTGTAATACATGGATGGACAATGTAAGTATACTAATGAGTTAATAAGAAGTTTGTGATTATTATCTTCTAACATAGAGTTAGCAAAGTGAAAAATGTATGGTTTAACTCTTAGTGAGGTATGTGGTAAAGTGATATTGTTGGCTATTAAATGTGCTAAGGGTAAATATAGTGAAAATGAATGTGAATTCTATTTCTAAGTACAATAAAAATGTAAAGCTATTTTAGCCTATAGTGATAAATATATGTTCCTAGTTTTTTGTGCATGTTCTAGGCTGATGTAATTGTTACTGGGATTAGCAAGTAACTTTACTATTGAGCAAATCAAGCAAAGTCACTACTGAGTTACTAAATAATTACAGTTTACATTTGCAAGCATTTGTACACATTTTTCCTTACTAATGAACATTAGAATAGTTAATGACTTAAGAAATGTAAATGACTTAGTAAAAGTAAACAACATGGAAAAATAAATCTATTCTATATGAAAATGCTACAATGATGAAGAAAAATCTTGATCTCTATGTCATTCATGAATTGTATCTATGAATAATCCACTTGAATAAAGATTCTGTACAATTGTAATTCACAACACTATGGGCATTCATAGCTAACTCTAATTTAAAGAAAAAAAACTGCAAGAATTTCACTAAGTGTTGGTTATAAAATTGTTTTCAATGTAATGGTGGACTCACATTTATGGGCATGACCATGGCCCACTACATCATATCAATGACAATGTATGTTGAGCTACAATATCATATTCATGGTCCTAAACATAAAGTTTTTCATTATTTATCTTAATAGAACCAATTCAATTTGGGGCTGTGGCTAGGTGTTTTTGTGTTGTTACTGAGAAGGGGATTGTTTCATTCATAATGGCAGATTCATTAGGTTCTACTCTTTCTCAGGGAAGTTCTGCTACCCCACCTCCAATTGATTTCCTTTTACCTGATGATATTTTTGAAGCAGTTTCTAAAGATTTTGCAACTCGCTTTATTTTTTTTCAAATTGTGGGGTTCTTACCAAGGTCCCCAAGCATAAACATTCAAGTTCAAAACCTTCTTCAGCCCCAGGGCATTCAAGTTTCTCATGCATGATACTATGCTCAAAATTTTATTTTGGAAGAACTATCCAATGCCTCTCAAGTTGAGAAGGCTCTCTCTTTAAAAAATTTTCCAACAAAAAATGCAACTTTAATAGCACGTGCTTGGAAACTTGACTTTAATGTCAATGACCCAGCTTTTAATATAATTCCCTATTACATGGAATTGCCCAATCTTCCACTTATTTTCTCATCTCTGGAGAGAGACATTGTGAGCACCTTGGGTCCTATTATTTCAAAGCATTGTACGGTGATTAATGGAACTCAAATTCGCCATTATTGCATTGAACTGGACCTCGCTCTTTGGAAGACCTCATTAACCCTTGCTGCTAGGGGAAAACTCTTCACCCAAAAAGTGGACTATTTTTACCTTCCCAACTCGTGTAGCTATTGTCATAGGATCGAGCATCATATATCAAAGTGCCCCATCCTAGCCAAGAAAAAACAACCTGTAGCATCTTAGAAAACCCATTCCTTAGTCACACCATTATGTCCACCCTCAGTATCCTTTAAATTCGACTCTCCTTCTCCAACAGCTCCACAATCCTCCTCTCAGTCTCACCCCTCCAAGCCACATAAATAACAATCAGGTACTCACACCTCCACCCATGTCATTTCCTACAAGGCAGTCACGGACTCAACCTTGGTGGAGGAGTTTGTGGTAGGCAGTGGAAGGAAACGAGTCAAAGCTTCTTTCAGTTCTATTCCTCCCTCAAGCTCCTCTCCATCGAACACTTCCATGATCCCTATCTCCTCCAACAACTCCTTTGCCCTCCTATCAGGAGCAATGGAAGTTGATACTTTGACTTTCGAACCTTCCATTGACCTCTCACCCAAACTACCCCTTGTCTCTCCATGAACCTCCTTTCATGGAATGTTCGAGGCCTTACTGGTAGGCTTCGATGGAAGTAAGTAGGAAACTTTATTTCTAGTCTTAATATAGCCTTTTATTTCGTTTTCCTTCAAGAAATCAAGGTTTTAGCTAACCTTTTATCCTTTTCCGCCCATTGGTTTCTTTCTCACTCTTCAATCCTAGCAATGTCCCATGCGAGCGGGAAAGGAGGCACAACCATTTTCCTTTCACTCTACTAGAAAACTAAAATCCTTCAAAGTGGTTCCGATTCTAGGCATAGAGTTTCCTGGGCCACCTTGTCTTCCTCACATGGCCCATTTGGTATTTACTCAATTTATGCCCCAAATGACTTCATAGAACGAGCTCTCCTTTGGCAAGAACTTGCTAATTCTCTTCCCCCAGTGCCTTGCATCTTTGGAGGAGATTTTAATATGGTTGAATTCCCTCAAGATAAGCTTGGAGGGATATTTTTTCAACTGCCCAATCTTGAGTATCAAAGTTGGTCCACCTTTAAGAAAAGGTTTTACCTTTCTGATGGGGTGGACACATCCATAGGCATTCTCCTTCGTAGACTTACCTGGAGCAATCTCCGTCTTGGGCAAGCTCGCATCTATAGTAGGTTAGATAGGTTCTATTTCTCCACCCTTTCCTTCTAGCAAGCCTTCTTCACTACTACGGTTCATCACCATGCCACCTTATCAGACCATCTTCCTATCTCCATCTCCATCAAGATTCATGGTAGCCCTCACTAAAGAAAATTCCATCTTTTCCGACTACACAACAATTGCTTTTCTTCTCCTGTAGCCCAACTTCTTCTATCCAACCTTTGGAATGCTGAACCTAGGCCCCTAACTCAGGTAGGTTGGATTAATTGGTGGCATCGAGCTTCATGTCGAGTGCAGAACTTTGCTCGTTCATATGGTAAGGCAGTGGTTACTCGGGCCAGATAAGAATATAACAAAATTCACCTCACTATTGAACATCTCACTAATAGACTAGCTCAAGACCCCTTCAATACTCTAGTTCATGAGGAGCTAGCTAGAGCAAGATTAGCCTTTCAACATTGGGATGTGTACCGAGCACAAAGTGCCCTAACTAAAGGTTGGCTCACTTGGTTAAATATTCAAGATGAACACTGTAAATAATTTTTCAAGTATCTCAATTCTACCTCCCCTTCCCACTCTATAGACAAAATATCTAGCAGTGGTACCACAATTACTAACCACAATAGTATCCTCTCGTTTCTCAAGGATCACTATGAAACCCTTTTTGCAGCAACCCCAATGGACATCTCTTCGTTCAAGGCTACCACCCCCAATTATCCTTGCCTTATCAACTCCACTATGCTACAAAGTCTTGACGTTGATATCACTCTAGTGGAGCTACAAGTGGCTTGTTCTAAGCTAAGCCGGGGTAAGGCTCCTGGTTATGATGGTTTCCCCGTCGAATTTTTTCAAAATCATTGGGATTTGGTGGGAAATGATCTTCTACAGGTCATTAACGAGGCTATCTTAACTAGTTCCCTTGGGCCCAATCTAAATCAAGGGGTAATTCGTCTCCTCCCCAAGTCTAAGGATCTTGTTGATATCTCCAATTGGCGTCCCATAACTCTCCTCAATGTAGTGTATAAAATTTGGGCTAAGCTCTTTGCCTTATGACTGAAAAAAATTCTTGGCTAGATCATCTCTCCCCAACAAACAGGATTTGTTCCTAGTAGATATATTTTAGACAATGTGGTTGCAGCTTGGGAAGGTCTCAAGTGGGCTGAGGATGATGGACAAGATATTCTCCTAGTGAAACTTGATTATGCCAAGGCTTATGAAAACATAAAATAGGATTTTATCTTGCAAACCATGAACAAACTTCGTTTTGGACCTAAGTTCCTACATATGGTGAAATGCTTATTTTCATATGCTACTGCAAGAATAGCCACTACCTTTGACATTACCTTTCCCTTTCCAATACATAGGTTAGTGTGACAAGGTTGTCCCCTTGCCCCCTATCCCTTTATCATCGCCGCAGACTTTCTTTGTCATCAGATTAATGTGGACATTCAAACGAAAGTTCTCACTAGGGTTTTCCTATCTTCCTCTCAACAACAGCTCCTCAATATGCACTTCACCAACAACTCTTTCTTTCTAGTTCAAAACACAACCACCATTTTGCACCGCCTCTTATCAAGGGTGGAGCAATATTGTACACTCTCAGATTCCACTATAAATTGGAATAAATCCTCTGTTTATAGCTTTTCAGGCAATTATAACCATATGACCAACTATAATTGGAAGCAGCTCCAAGATTAAGACATTGTTAAGATTCTGGGGATCCCTTTCCGTTTTAGAGGTTCAACCTCTATTCTCTGGGAGCAGGTTATTTTTCGGATTCAAAAGAAACTTGATAAATGGAAGACTAAATCCCTCACACTTGCGGGTAAATACCTTGTTTGTAAGTCCATATGTGTGTCCACCCATGTGTATTACTCTTCATGTTGGGCCCCCTCCCCAGCTGCCTACCAGAAGCTTGAATGGTTATTTCGTGACTTTATGTGGTCCTCCAAGGATTCTTAGAAGGGATTTCATCGAGTCTCTTGGAATATTGTTACTCTCCCCAAGAATAAAGGTGGCTTAGGTCTTTTGAATTCCTATAAGCAGGGAATTACCCTGGTTGCTAAGTGGTTGATTCAGTATTTAGATGCCTCAGACATCATTGGGACCCTCCTTCAATTAAGGCTTCATCAAGCATGTCCTAAAAACAAGCCCTTCTGGAAAGGCATCCATTTTGTCAATTGGATCTTTTCCCCCCTCACTATCATTCTTCCAGGTTCTCATGTTTTCAAAAGCATCTGGAGGGCCTAGCAAATTCTGCACAGTTACATTGATTGGACTAATGTTAAGATCCACCCTACTATCCTCTCTAGATTGTGTCCATGGTGGTTACCTCTGTCGCCTGCTCCCCTTTCCATCATAAAGGCTAAGGTGGCTACCTTGTGCTTTCGGAAAGGTGTCATCTCCTTGAATTGTCTTAGGTTGGCTAGCTGTTGGATTTCAAGGGTCAAGTCTAGCAATTTGTATGGAGAGTTGGGTGCAATGAACCATTGCCTAGTCCAGATCTACTCCTTTCTCCACGGTCATTGGCACATAAATGTTACAGTGCAAAGCCCTTTCCAAGGCCTTCAATGGTTTAATGGGGTTAAAAACTTACCCTACCAGCCATCTATCCCCTTTCATCTTATGCACGACCCATCCGAGGTCATTCAATGTGACAATAAGCATTGGCACAAACACGAGTCAGTATCATTTTGGATCCCTCTCTTCCAAAATATTTGGAACCTTCCAACCCTCCCCAAAATTAAGCAGTTCCTCTAGTGTCTCCTCCACCATGGTCTACCTATTGGTAAATGGTTAGAATATCTAGGATTTTCCAATCCCAATTGCCCTCTCTGTGGTGGACAAGATGACTTTGTCCATGTGTTTTGGTATTGTCCCTTTGCTCAGCATGTGTGGAAGTGGGCTTCCATAGTTTTTCCTTCATACAAGCTATCTCAAGAGGATGTCATATTCGGCTTTTTAAACATTACTTCTGCTAATCTCAAGTTTCTATGGAAAGTTATTAGGCCTACTATTTTATATTATATTTGGAAGCGAAGATGCAATGTTATATTTCAAAGGACAAATTATTCTAATAAATGTTTGCTCACTAGGTTGGAGAAGATGCATATCTTTCGCCTCATTCATTTCCAACTCACATCTCAAGCATCCAAGTTCAATCTGGATAGACATCAATTGGTTCATCTCTTGCAGCTATGGGAAAAACTTGTGCTTTCCAGTAACACTCAGCATCAGTAATCTCTACGTGGAAGCTTTCCATTTCTGTTGTGAGGAGTCACCATTGGAACTCTCTCTATCCTTAATTGAGAGTTTTTTTTTTCTCTAAATCTATGTCCTTCAATCTTGTAACAAGTTAGCGTGGGTGGATGTTTCGTGGTGCCCCAATTCGGGTTTCCTCCCTTAATACTTGTTTATTTATAAGGCTGGTCCCAAGTTCATGCATAGTGCTCTCAGCTTCCTCCTTCCCCTTAACCCTATGACTTGTTCAGGTTACTGTAACTGATACACTATTAAAATCAATAGAACTTCTTTTNNCCCCCCCCCCCCCCCCCCCCCCCAATAGAACCAATTCCACCACATTTTTCGTATTTTAAAAACCTTGAGGATAGTATTAACTACTAGTTCAACTATATATTTATCATATATATATCTATTATTTAGATAAAAGAATTATTTTGTTTTTCAAATTAATGAAATCCTAGAATTGATTTAATGAGAATTGATTTTATTGTTGAAAAAAAATCAAAATTGGTGTGTTCTTTCATAATAATTCTAGTGCAAAAGTTAGTCTTTAACCCTAAGTTATAATGAAAATTATTTATTTTTTGTGTTAAAATCTAGCTAATACATACATAATAGGATAATTACCTAGAGATTGAATGCTCATTGCATCAAGGTGAGGTCTTGGAAAGGCAATGGATTAGTGAAAGTTAAACTTGTTTTGAGTGGCTATGCTGAAGTTTGAACCTAGGTGTTACAAGTTTAGAAACAAACACTTCACTATTGCTTCAAGTGCTGATCCCTTCTAAATAGTACATACATACCTATAATAATTCCATACAAATAATGATGTGTTAGTTTAGTAGTAAGGCTCTTGATTTGGATACTCTACGTCATGGGTTCAATTTTGGGCAATGTTGAGTTATAAAGGTCTATGTAGACTATATATCTTGGATGTATGGATGTACCTCAAATACGATAATGGATAATGGATATACCTCAAATTCGTACTCCAATACAAGGAAGCCTAGGTAGAGGACGGACTTACCAGCAGGATAGATAGATCTCCACGACAATGAGGAACAGTGCATGAGAAAATATGGTAAGAGAAGGATCCTTGTCCCTGGAACAGTGAAGGAGATTTACAAGGGCAAAATTTTTATTAGGACATAGTCAAAGCAATTATTTGCAATGACAATCATAGACACGGCAGACGCCGAGGTCTGTGGTCTTGGTTTTGTTTCCCCTGACCAAAACAAACCACGTGGATGGCACAATGACGGCGGCAAACCCGTTATCGGCAGTGAAATGTGGTTGATGTGGATGCACAGCCCAAACTGGCTGGGCCACTCTCTCTATCGGCAATCAGTCATCTCAACACTCGGCTGGGGCACTGAGCCATCTCAACACTATTCGGCTTTAATGGCAGGGTACTGAGGCATCTGAACGCTATTTAATGCCAGTGCAACAGTGTTTAGATTTCACTGGCTTTAATGACAGGGCACTGAGGCATCTAAAGGCTAGTGCAACAGTGAGGCATCTGAAGGCTGGTGCAACAGTGTTTAGATTTCACTGCCCATAGAGATGTGAAATTGCATACCACAACCACACAAAAATTTGCAAGCCATCTCAACCACGCAAAAGTTTCAAAAGTTTCAAACCATCTCAACCGTCCATCTCAACCACGCAAAAGTTGCAAACCATCTCAACCGTCCATCTCAACACTATTCGGCTGGTTGATGGCTGGTTCAACACTATCTCTTTCGGCTGGTTCAACACATATCAAGAAAATGTGAGTTATATACCTTCGTGAGAGTTGCCATTTCTGTCTATCCGTGTGAGAGGATTTTGAGCATTCCTTATAGGCTTCATTGCTGTTTCTGACTCTGCTCATCTTGAGCATTTTCTTTCTTTCCTTCCTGTCGTCGGTGCTGCTGCTCTTATCCCTGGTCTTGCAGTGAGTTGGGTTTGCATAAGGTCACGACGTTGTCTTCTCTCTTCCCATCTTCTCTTCAATCTACGTGAAGTGAAGTGGTGCTGCTGCTCTGGTCTTCCAGGGAGTTGGGTCTGCGTAAGGTCACTTCCCATCGCTGCTGCTTTGATCTTCCACTAACAGTAAATAAGCTATTGCTGCAGCAATTCCCTGACACCCATTGCTGCTGCTTTCTACTTCTTATTGCTGCTGCTTTCTTCTTCCTGCACTGCAATTCCATGCTACAATATTGATTAATTAGGAGGAAGATTCTTTCTTCGAATTAAGGCCCTTACCGCTTAAATCCTTCCCACATCTGTCACCTTTGCATTGGTTAGATACTTGAATTTGCAAGATCCTGCTAAATTAAGCAATGACGGAAGATAGAGATATAAGAGATGCAGCTTTTGTCCTAACAAGAATGAACGGTTTCCGCTGCAGTGTATATCCTCATAAAAAAACTGGAGGGTTTGAAGTAAGGGTTAGGTACGTCCAGATTTCAATTCAAGGTGCATATTCTGAGATTACGTTGTTGTTTCTGTATGACAGACATTATTATTTACTTGCGTGATTGCAGGGCTAACAGGAGTTCATCCTCCGAGAGAAAATATTTATTCCTTGGTAATTAATCGTAACTCAAATTGAGTTTTGATACTTTCCACCTGCTTTTAATCATGTTAATTGTGGCAGGGTACCACTTGTGTGAAGAAGCTGCTGCTAGAATTGCAGACAAAGCCATGATTGTGATGAATGACTGGACGGGTGAAAATCCAGATCCTTCCACTATGAAGCTGAACTATCGCTTAGCTGATTACGACCTCAGTTACATAGCTGAGGTTTGGCTGCAAAAATGGTTTCTTTTTAAGCATTACGGCTGCAAAAATGATTTCTTTTTAAGCATTACGGCACCCTGGCTATGCATCACGCTGCCTCCAAGTTTGATAACCGTCAATGCTTTAGCAGTTAAAAGCTATTTTGATGTCATCTTTCACTAAAATACTATGCAGAAAAGAAACATAAACAAGCCGCATTTTAATACGCTTATTTCAATTCCTTATTCCACACACGCAAGAATCACGGGGCAAATGCCGCGTGTTCATGTGTAAACAGTAAAAACTGTTTCTGACTTTGAACTGTTTTGTTTTCCAGCTCAAGGCCATGCCAAAAGATGAAATGATCTGCAAACTAAGAAGTGAGGCCAGGGGAGATTCCAGAGGTTGTGCACAGGTGAGATTTAGATTCAATGATCTGGTACATGTAACTTTAAGTATATCTAGGGTTGCTTCATCTATTATGTGTTTGTACTGTTTGTTGTGGTTCCAGGGTTTGGTTCCCCAAGCTAGGGATGATCTTGAGCACGCCATAAGACGTAGGCAATCAGAGATGCAGAAGTAACACAGATTTTCTTCACATTATGGATCTCTCTTACTCTGTTGTGTCAAAAACCAAAACACCATGCATGAATTATCATTAGCTTTAGTGTTGCAAGTGGTCGATCCTGCGGTCGCACCTCCGTTTCTTCCAGAACCCCTCTGCTTGTCGGCTTCATAGTCGGTCGCTCACTGCGTTTTCTGTTTCTGTTTAGCTTTGATATAATGATGATCCTTTGATTGGATCACATATGGTTGGACAAATTATAAGCTATATTCCAAATTATAAGTTATATTCCAATTATCGTGTTATATTTACCCACCAAACGCGGATAGAAATGGAAGACCGAAGGAGGCTCGTTATTGTTAACGACCGATTTCAAATCGTATTTTCGGCAGGAGATAACTAGAAATTTCTTTCTCGAAAAACCAACTAACTTTATGCGCATTAGAATCATGTAGGTCAACTATACGTGCCGTTTTTCTGCTTTTCTCTCTCGCTGTATGTCTGCTGGCCACTACTCTTATGTGTTTTAAACAATATATTTCTGTCTCTGGCTCCTTGCTGCTCTTATTTTAAAGCCACAAAAGATATCTCAAAAGATGCTCGGATGTTTAGAGAGTCAAAAAAAATGGTTGAGCGTGCCATATTTAATCGTGGAAAAAAGCACTCACATACCGTTCTTGTGTGTCTCCGCTATTGTCACTTGAAAGCATGGTTCAAGAGTTGCAAAATATATCGGGTCCAATCGTATATCGGGTCCAATCGTTTAGAGAATCAGAAAAAGTGGGCAAGTTCGTCACATTCAAAGCCATTCATTCCATTTTAAAAGTGAGGAATAGGGTATGAATTTGACCTCCAACCGTATTTGCCATGAAATTTTTTCATGCAAAATCTTTATTCAAGGATTTACCCTATCATGTTAAATTTATAAAAATTTTTAATATAATATAATTCATACATTAAAATCCTTAATTATGAATCTTTAAGTAAAATCTTTAAATGTTTTTCAAAGTGAAATCTTTTTTCAGCCTAATTATTATTCGTAAATTTTATTTAAGTAAAATTTTCCATTGAAGTTTGATTTTAATTACTTTACAGTGCATTTATTATCAAAATCAAATTAAATAATATTTATGTTTCTACCAAAACTATATACAAATAACACACAAGAAAGTGCTCTTTCCTTTGCAGAAAAGAAACTAAAAAAATGGTTTAAAATACCTTGGTTCTCTTCAAAGATAAAAAATGCAATGACCTATTATTAAAACAATTGCAAAACTTATGTGAGAAAATTGTGCATAAGTAACTTTTATTTGTATTAAAAGTTAATTAGTTTCTGTAAGACTAATAAAAGTAGTTAAAACTTTATGCTCAAACTAGCTTTACTATTTTTGTTTGTGGATAAATTATGTAAGTTTCCACTTCATGCAATGAGGAAAGAAATACTTGGATTAAGGTACTCTTTTCTATGCTTTGTTAAACTTTCTATGGACATCTTATTCTTAACTTTTCTTACCAAAGCCAACAAAAGAATTTGAAATGGATGCCCTATATGCATAAAGGCTAAAACCACTGGTTGAACCTTTCATGAGCAAATTTAGTTAATGATTTTATCATCTCCCTTTCTTATGTGATAAGCTAAACTAATAGTATTAATTAATGATGTTTTAGAGAAATCTTTCATGTTATTATGATGGGAGTTATAATATTTTCAAAGTTTTTCAAACTTGTATTTAAAATTTTTGAATGTATTTTACGTTCAAAATAGAGAAAAACATGCAAAAACTCTTACAAATTCATACTATGATAAGGATTTTAATAAAAGTTGGGTTGACTCAACTCCCAATTAGCCCAAATTCTAATGCTTCTAATGCATGGATGAACCATTTAAGCTATGAGGATTTGGTGAATTGAAAAACCCTACTTGAAAAACTCTTGGTTAGCCTAAATTCTAATGCTTTTAATGTAGGGATGAACCATTTAAGTTATGATGATTCTGTAGATTATAAAACACTACTTGAAAGTATCTATTGGGTATTTTGAGAATGGTTTGGCTTAATTGCATAGGTTCAAGCTTCTGTTTGCATAGTTTCTTCTTACCACATCAACTTGTAGAATCAACTATTAGAACAATTTTTTAGTTTTACAACAGATTATGCTTTTAATGGCTTCTCTCTCTACCACATTAGCTTCTAGAACAAGCACCATTTGAAATTGACATTTAGAAGCATTTTTTTAGTTCTACAAAGGCCACCCAAAATGGGTCTACTACATCAGCTTTGTACATATCGGACTTGGTGGGACCGAGATCAATCCATCTTCATCATGTGTACTTAAATAGATTTTAATTTAGCTTAATATTTTGCTCTATAATTGTTTTTAGTTTTACACTGTCTCTCGCATTTACTTTTACCATATCAGTATCACGTGAAACTTTTAGCTTTTAATCTAGGTTAGAATTGGCCATGTGAATGAGTAAAATCAAAAACACATATCAAGCTCTAAAACCAATTTTGATTCTACAAAATCTAGCCTTGAACATTTTGCCATGTTAATGAATAAAATCAACCTCTACAATTATAAAAGAGCTATGATAAAGAGAGAGGCCTAATGCCATCTGCAACAAAGCTCATGATATATAAACATAGCTAGTATATGGGAAAGCTTAGCACTGAAGGGCTTTACTATGCCATGTCAACATAAGAAGTGGAAGCACTTTAGAACCAAATAGTGATTCTCTGAGGGCTACACATCATTTAGAATCAAAGAGCTCTCTAAAAGATCTTGGCCACATAAGTGATACATTATTTAGAGCTAGAATTGGTTCTACTTAGGCATCAAAGATCGAAGAGTCAAATCTAATCAATCATGATCATGAAGCTTATTTTAGAACTAAGCAATGGTTTTACTTAGCCTCGCCTCTTCTCATTAAACTATGAAAAAAAAGTAGTGGGCATAAAGTAAAAAGCTCATTTATTATAAAATCTCATCTCATCAAAAAGGTCATCATGGGTAGCTTTGAAATCTTATAAAGCTCAAGTTGTAGAGGACCATTATATGAAAAAGCTAAAAGCTTATATTGTTGCAGAAGTTTGTCTAAGCCTCATTAATAGAAAATATAGGGGTAGTTAAATGAAATTGAAACAGCTATTATCTTTATTGTAAGTTGAGCTCATTGTTTTTGCAAGAAACATAGGACCATTGACACAAAGTGAAATGATGGAATACTTCCTCCTCTACCAAGATTTCAATGCTTTTCTCAGCTCATACCAAAAGAAATAATGGAGGTTAAGATGTAATAGATGTAGCTTCAAATTATTCTCCAGCTTCTTCCAATGGATCCACAATGGCTATAGTTTTTTTTTCTTCCTCAATTTCACCTCTCAATGGATCTACAACAATTGTAGATTTTTCCCTCTCATGTTTCTCCAATAAATCAAAAATGGCTTTAGAAATGGCTATAAAAAATATTGGTATAAATTGAAACTCTCAAGCTTAGTTCAAATATTTTGGTTTTTATCCATTGGTGCTTCAACTGGAATTTCTCTTTTCTCTATTCTTCATTGAATCTTAATCTCATTATGTATTTCTCTTCACTACAAAAGCTCCTTTCTCTTTCTCTTAGAAACCTCTAAAAATTTTGTTTCTTAGTTGAGAAAAGGTAGTGTTTTTCTTTCTACTTTTGAGCTTGGAAAGCTATTTCTTATGACTTGAAGGTTAGTAGTTGTGCTCAATCTAGGATTGTGAAAGAAACCTTGTAGCTTTATTTTTTCATGTTAATAAAATTAATTTTCCCACTAGGATGTAGGAGTTTTATGGTAGAGTAATTTAGTCAATCTAGCAGTTGAATCATCTCTCTATCTATTTATTCTTTCTTTCATAGCTATTATGTTTCCTAAGCTAAGTTTTCAATTTAGGATTTTTACTCGTCTTTAATTACCTTGATTTTTATAAGGCTCTAATCCTCTCCTCCTTTTAGTGGCTTTAGCTACCTCCAAGAAATAACAATTGGTATTAAAGACTAGTTATGTTGTGTTTTGCCCTAGACATGGTGTAGAATTAAGGATTCTCATCTAATAGATCTTTGTAATTCAATGGATTAGATTACTCTCTATAGAAGTTCAAGATGAAGAATTATCTTCTAGTTCATGATGATGATATCTGGAAGGGAGTTAGCAAAGGAATTAACAATTTTGTGCATGATGCCCAAATTATGAATGCATTGGTCTATAACATAGATAGGGTAGTATCTATGAAAATTATGCATATTCAGTTAGCCAAAGAAATATGGAAACATCTTTAAGCTATTTATTAATGAGATAATAAAATGAAGAGGTATAAGATGATGAATTTAAGCACTTAATTTAATGCTCTGAAAATGAAAGAATATAATCACATTAGTTTCTTCTTTAGTAGATTTGATGAAGTCATTAGTAAAATGACCATGTTGGGGGAAGCTTAATAAAGAACATCATTTGTCAGATTATCTTGTCTATATTACCCAACAGATTTGAAGCAAATGTATTATTCATAGAAGTAGCAAAAGATCCTTCTAGATTAATAATAGATGAGCTCTACAAAATTCTTTTAGCCTTTGATATTAGGAAAGGTGGATCTAGTACATTTAGAAACAAAGAAAGGATTGCCTTTAAAGTAAAATTTTTAAAGAATGACAATAAAAAGGAATCATCAACATCAAATTTTGATATTGAGAAGGAGATTACTAATCTTGCGAGGAAGCTCAAGAGGTTCAAAAATATGATGGTTAGTAAGAAGATAAAAAAAATCATTTTCTTGTTATTGTTGTGGTGAAACATGTCATATTATTTCACATTATCCAAATAAAAAGAAAGATGAGAAGAATAAAAAAAAATCAAATGGTAAGGTTCAACCCAAGATACAAAGCCATTTTAAAAGCTTAATTAGCTAAGATACAAAGCCAATTAGAGTATTCAGAAAATAGTGTAGAAACTAATGATTTTAAAGGAAATTATTTTTCTCATTTTATTCATGTTAAAGTAAAAATTGATGATTCTAATATTGTTACAAAAGACTTATTTGTATTTTCAACTATGCTTAAAAATTATAAATCATATGATGATTTTGTAGGATTTATGGATACTAAATTATGTGAACAAGAAAATATTAGATCCTCTTAAACTATAGTTTCATGTAAAGATGAAGGTGGATTGAACTCATTAGGTACAGTTAAGACATAACATGAAGCAGTTGATGACGTTGACATGAAAGGGATAATGGAATAATTAGAAATGGTGATTAAGATTAATGAGAAACTAAGCAAACTACTCAAAATAAAATAAGAAGTTAAGAGCTACAAGATGAATCTTGAATCAATTGAACAAGAAAATTTGAAGCTAAAAGAGGAAGTTTTGCTACTAAAGAAGAATATAATAGGTAAGACTAAAGCTACATTTGATCTATTTAATAAGTTTACATGGAGATTAGAATAGCTCAAGGATATCATTAATAATTGGTAATCAAGCAATGATAAGAAAGGTCTTGGCTATGAGTCTAGTTCCTCAACAAAGCCATATTCATCAAAAGCATCAACTTAGAAGGTAAAAGCCAAACATAGCCTCCACAATCATGTGGGCTCACACAGAAGTAAGGAAATTCTTCCTATTCCAAGAATTCTAATAATCAAGTATGGTCCAAGATTGATAGCCAATGTTTTTCGAGGATATTATTTTAATTACATAATTTTAGGTCATAGAGTAAGGAATTGAAGAATTAGTGACTTCTCTTGATATAGAAGTATGTGTTATTTCCATGCTACTACACATTTTTCAAGAAATAAGAAAACATGGTACTGAGTTTGGAGACTAATCAATAGAAGAGCTCTTCTTATTTAGTTAGGCTTAAATAGCTCTTGCAACCCAATTATATGGTTTATTAATAGTGGTTGTTATTAACACATGACCAATGATAAATCAAAATTTATCATGTTTAAACCCATTAATGGAGGCAAGGTAAGCTTTGGTGATAGAGGTAAGAGAGTGACAAGAGGAATTGGCGTAGTTAAAATTCATAATTATTTCCCTAAAGTTCATAATATTTATTTTGTTTATGGCTTATATTACAATTTACTAAGCTTAGGATAGTTTTCAAGAGAAGGTTGTAATATCCGTTTCACAAATGAAAAATATATATTTGAAAATAAAGAAATGGATTTTAAAGCTTATGTTACTTGAACAAGAAATAATCTAAATTTTATAAATTAGTATTAATGTCTAACTCTCATTCTTGAGACAAGTAGTAGCATGTTATGGTACAAAAGGCTAGGTCACTTGAGCTCATGTAACATCCAAGCTATCATCAAGGCTAAAAGCATAAGAGGTATTCCTTAGGTAAGTTAGTTGGAAAAGGTATGATTTGCATGCCAACATGTTATGAAAACTAAAGCTTCATGTAAGCTAGTGAATTTTCATTGTAAAGATAAGTTTGAGTTATTGCATATGGATGTTTGTGTTATTACATATGGATTCTAGTGAATATTTTGATGTAGCTAGGTTTAATGGTAGTAAATATTTCTTTCTTATCATTAATGATTATACTAGAATGTCATGACTAATGTGCATTGAGAAAAAGTTTGGTGTATTTAAGCATTTTAAGGCATTTAGAAGTTTGGTTGAAACTAAAATAGAACTTAAAATCAAAGCTATTATGATTATCAATGGAGGTGAGTTCATCTCAAATGAATTTTATGAGCTATGTAGAAATTCAAGTATTAAGAGGTAGTTTTGATTAGCTAGAACACTTGAGCAGGATGCTGTTATAAACTAGAAAAATAGAACTACACTTGAGATAAATCAATCAATGATGAGTGAGAAGAATGTACCAAAGTATCTATGGAATGAGATAGTTATAATTGTCATGTAAATCATCAATAGATATTTGGTAAGAGTAGATAATGATAAGGCTCCATATTAAATGTGGTATGATAAAATGGCTCATGTCTAGTATTGTAGAATCTTTTATAGTAATTGCTATATTAAGTGTTAAAATAATGTACACAATCTTGATAGTTAATGTAATGATGATTTGTTTGTTATGTATTCAAGACATTCCAAGATTATCAGTGTCTAAATTTAAAAACATTAAAATTTTTTGAATCTCCTCATGTTAGGATTGATGAATTATTAGAAGAAGCTAACAATGTGATTAAGAAAGGTATAAATGTAGATGAAGAAAAAAATGATGATGACATTCCAACATTTAAACAAGCTAATGAGATTGAAGAAGAGTAGCTAGTTTTTGTTGATCAAGTAGAAAAAAAGTAAAAGAATACACTTGATGATGATCCAAGAAGGATAACATGATGATTCATATCCATAATAGATACCTCAGGACACCCCTTAGATAAAGGAAAAAAAGAAGTGGAGATGAAATAATAGAACATGGCATTTTAGTATGATTTCTTGCAATTTTTTATTCCTCTAATAGTCAAAGAAGCTCTTGGGAATGAAGACTAGAAAAAGGTCATGGATGAAGAGATGAAGTAGATTATAAAGAATGAAAATTGGGAGCTTGTTCTATGATTGAAAGGAAATAATGTTATTAGAATTAAGTGGGTATTTGTAAATAAGTTAAATGAGCATGATGAAGTGATTTAGAACAAGGCAAGATTAGTAGCTAAAAGCTTCACTCAAATTGAGGAACTGAACTATTAGGACACCTTTGCTCTTATTGTAAGACTAGAATCCATTACAATGATTTTAGCATTCACAGCATATTAGGGGTTCAAGGCTACCAAATGGATGTTAAATTATATTTTCTAAATGAATAAATAAAGGAGAAAGTCTATATTAAATAGCCAAAAGGAAATTTTGATGTTGATAAGCCAAATCATGTATACATGTTACACAAGGCTCTATACGATCAAAAATAGGCCCCCATATGTGGTATGTAAATCTTGATTCTTATCTTGTAGAAAATAGATATATGAAAGCCCATTAGAGAGTATTCTTTATATTAAAAAGGATAATACAAAATTTTTAGTTAGTTAGATATATCTTGATGACATAATATTTGGAGGAACAAGCTCAAGTTTAGATAAATAATTTGCTAAAGTTTTGAAATCAAAGTTTGAGATGTCTATGATAGGAGAGCTATCTAATTTTTTAGGCCTACATATTCAATAGCTCAGGGACAAAACCTTCATTTTCTAGAAAAAAATTTACAATAGATGGTTAGAATTACATAATTTCTCTTATCACAAGTGTATATTTTTGCAGGGATGAAGATGGGAAGAACATTGTTGCTACATTATATAGATTCATTGTGGAAAGCTTACATTATTCTATAGGTAACATGCTTGATATAGCTTTTGTGGTAGGCTTGATTTCCAAATTTTAGTTAAAACTAAAGGAATCACACTTAGTATCTACCAAAAACATTTTATGATGCCTAACAGACATACCTAGTTACAACTTATGGTATCCAAAAAGTAGAACTTTCAAATTACAAGCTTTTACAAATGCATATTGAGCAAGAAATAAAGATGATCAAGAATCCACCTATCTAAATTGTTATTTTTT
The DNA here is from genome assembly GCA_015680685.1 of Gnetum montanum. Lineage (NCBI taxonomy): Eukaryota > Viridiplantae > Streptophyta > Gnetopsida > Gnetales > Gnetaceae > Gnetum > Gnetum montanum. Next base: position 836,192 of record MNCI01017890.1, on the reverse strand, counting down.
AGTCAATAGATTAGTATCATGATTGAGCATTAAGCAAAAATTTATAGTCATATCTTTAGCTAAATTCAAATATGTTATAGCCTCATATGACTGCACATAAATTCTCTAGATTAGGGAAGTATTAAATACTTTGAGTATATCATTCTCTAAATAACATGGAGGATGTAGCAACTTTAAGAGATGATGGGTACAATATACGGTCATAATATCTAACTTTGAATATTTTCTCCTATTTTCAAGTGTTTAAGATGCTAAAGGACTCTCTCTCTCTCTCTCTCTCTCTCTCTCTCTCTCTCTCTCTCTCTCTCTCAGCATTCCTAATGTTTTCTCATCATGATTCTTTCCACTTCTTTATTGAAATTATCCTCGATCTTTCACTCCTTTTTACTTTTTTCTTAACTCTATTTTAGCTTGCATGTTTGCTAGTGTTTAATTCCTCTTTGTCTCTACAGCTCTTAGTTGATTCTCGTCTTCATGCAAATCCACTTGATTCATCAAGAAGCATTGGTGAATATCCATGGTTTTGATGCTTTAGTTATTGTAGTATGATTCTATGCCTCTTATGTTTTTCTACTTGAATCTATATGATGTGATAATTTTTTCTTTGTTTTATTTCTATGTTGAGCTTAATAATTCATTCACATGAAAATATATGTGTTTTTCTATTAAGCTCCTATGTTTATCTCTAATTTTCATTTGGAAGGCTCCTTTCTAGCTCTTGATATGTTTAAGCTACCATTATTATTTGTGTTTTGAGCTTGATCTATTCCATAATAGCAGGGAGCTTTTTTCTTTCTTATTCTATCAAAAAGAGGGAGTGATGTGATAATTTTATTAGAAAAATTTTTTCTCCTTATTTATAACAGTGATGTACTATGCATTAAATACCTTTTCTATCTATACCTTGCAAATGCTTTGTATAAGCTTGCAACATTTCTAAGCTTGTCTTGTGCTTGACTAAGTACTTTTTATCTAATTTGAATATTTTGAGATGCAATGTATTTCTAATTAATTAAATAAATATGAGATGTATATGTATAATTAGCTAGTTAAGGTGTTTAATTTTTTTCTAATTATTTGATGATCTTGATTGTTATGAGCTATGTTATGATGTTGATTTTCTCATCTTTACTCTGACTTGCATGTCATTATAAGCTTGCAATATTTTTAACTAGCTGTATGATTCTCATGCTTGACTAGGTTACTTGATTGAATGTTTAGTTATTAAGAGCTTGATAATATAAGTTTAATAAGTTCTTATATTATAAACTGATTATATGCTTTGAGTTGATTTGTGTGATGAATTTGAGCATGCAACTTCTTATGTTATAATTTTAAGCTATTCTTGTATGCTTGGCTATGTGTAAACTTTATTTATTCTTTCTTCTTCTAACTGATGATGTAAGCTCTCCCAATCTCAAAAAGGAAAATATTATTAAGTGTTTTGAGCTTTTTTGGACTTGATTATGCATGTTCAAGCTTTTGTCTTATCTTTTGCAGGGAAGCTTCTATTCACATGATTTATTCTTACAACATCAGCTTGTAGAATTGGTTGTTGGAATCATTTTTTATTCTATAAGAGCTTCTCCTTTTAATGGATTCTATCTATACCACATTAGATTCTAGAACAAGAACTTGTTTAAAATTGGCATATTTAGAATAGGTTTTTGGTTCTATAAAGGTCACTCAAAATGATTCTTCCATGCCAACTCTATATACATAGGACTCCATGGAACCAAGTTCAATTCATCTTTGATGAGCAGTAGGTATCCGCTACGCATAATCATACAAATCACAAGCATTCACTAGCAATCTAATCAAATTTCATAGACTTATTTACTTATGTGAATGATGTTTTTAAATAATAAATCATGTAGTTGTAAGGTAATAGTCTTCTTAATCCACACTTGTGTATTAACTATATGTATGGTTAAGTGTGATTAAAACATATGATGTGTATATTTTATAATTATTTTTATATATTTATTTATTCTAATGACTAGATGAGTGAATAAGGGTTGAATGATTAAATATTTAACTAATAAACTAGTCTAGTAACTAATAATCCTCATGTGAAGTAACCATTCCCACTTGTCATACACATCTTGAACTAGTGTTAACAATACTATGTTACCATGTGGATATTACTGGGCATACCAAATATCTACTACTGGTATTATCAAACGTTAAAACATTATGTTCAAAGTGGTCATACTCACATGTTTATGATTAATAACATAATCTACTTAATTAAGGATAGTAATGAAAAGTATATGTAAAGTAAAGTGTAGAAAAGTAAAGTTAAGCTAGTCTAAGTGCTGCAATGAATGTAGGAAATATCAATTTTATTGCCATCATGCCAATGCATTTAGAAACAAAAATACTCAAATAAAACTCCATACAATCTCTTAGAATGACACTCTAAGTACTCAACAGAAAAATATTGTAACTCTAGAGAAAAGAAACTATAAGAGCTTAGCTAAGGCTATGACTAAAAAATGTCATAAATGCTAGGGATGCATGCATTTATATAGGCAATGACTACATCAATGTCAATGTATTTGCATCAATGCATCCTAACATGCATTTTTGGGAATACATTGATAGGGTTGTGTTGACAAGAATGTGTCAACAAAACCTATTGTATTGGTGTTTCATCATATCCTCACAATTAACTAAAAACTCATCCTTGAGTGAAGAAAATTAGGATTGAGTTTCTTACAAACTTGGAAGGTATGGAATTTATTAATAGGAAGACAAATAGATAGAATTTTAATTAACTCTAAGTGCTAGATTGTACATTATTACAAAAATTAGTACCAATTACAATAAAATTGAACATGTTACAAACAACTGCAGCTAGTGCTTGTAGGATTGTTGAAGACATGATGAAGTTTCAAATAGTACCTAGAGGTGGAGGCTCCTATGTATTTGATAATTCCTCATCTTATCTCAATGTTGTTAGTGGTTGAGGTTGGCCTATTGCTTCTACTACTTCTGGTGGAAGCTTGAAAGCATCTAGAAGTGCTTTCATCTTTTCCTCTTTGTGCCATGAGTCATACATGGTTCATGCAACTTTGCTAATGTGGGCTGGTGTAGGGATATTCCATGAGCACAACATTGAAGAAAATAACTTCTTCATGTTGATAAACTAGGCTACAAAGATTTTACATTCTATATCAAACATCCTTACAAGGTTTTACAGCTCCTAGTAATCATTCGTCCTCCTGGTCAGGTTCTCAGTAATAGATTATTGGTCAATAAATATGCCCCTAGAAACTTCATGCAATATGTTGGCTATCTACAAATTCTATTTTGTCTCCCTATGGAGCCTAAATTCTACTTTGTAGAGGAGGTAGGAACTGGGCACCTACTTTTCAAGTTTTGACCTTAGCCTTTCTATAGTCAGCATCAGCAAGTTTGCATAATGGAGGCTGGTGAGCTCCATGTACTCCATCATCTTTTCAATTAGTAACTCCTTCAAGCTAATTTTAATCTTTTTGAATGTATTCAGTCCATGAAAGATGGGCTATCATATGTCACCTCTTTGCTTCATTTGCTAGATGCCTCATTCATTTTCATCTTCGCTAACTAAATTTCCTTCTCATTAACTTCCTTGAAGATCCCAACCTAGTAAATGTAGTGATTTTTTAGATGCTCAAACTTTAGGGCTTCATTTGTATAGGTAGCTATCTCAATGATGGTCTTCTAGTGAAGAGCACATACTTTCTCCATCAAGAGTTTGATTCTCCTTTGCCAACCTTTATGCTCAAACAGCTGATGGAACTTTTATCTATCAAACCAAATATGTAAAAGTTATCTTGGTAACATACATCTTAGGCTCTATTAAAGTTAAAGGTACTCCTATGGCTACAAATTCTAAACTTATCAAAGATTATCAAGGTAAGCCTATTGATCTCAAGCTTTATAGAGGTATGATAGGTAGTCTTCTTTATTTAACCACTAGTAGACCTGATATAGTTTTAAGTGTAGGATTGTGTGCCAAATATTACATAGCTCCAAAGGAATCTCATTACAAGGTTGCTAAAATTTTTTTTTATTATTTAAAAGGTACTACTAATTGGGGCCTTTGATATCCAAAGGATTCTTCACTTGATCTTGCTAGATATTGTGATGCAAATTGAGCAAGCTATTCTGATGATCATTGGGAAGAAGTTTTGTTTCTTGGATAACCAAGAAGCAAACTTATATGAATTTCTCAATAGTAGAAGCTAAATATATCTCTTCTAGTAGTTTTTGTGCTCAATTACATTATATGAAAGAAATTCTCAAAGATTTAGGAGTAAAAGTAGACTTAATAACTATTTACTACAACAATAAGAGCATTATCAATATGATAAAAAATCCCATCCAACATTCTTGTACCAAACATATTGAGATTCATCATCACTTTATACGAGAACATACACAATGTGGACATGTAAGGCTAGAGTTTACTCAAATAGAGAGTCAACTAGCTAATGCTTTTACCAAACCTCTAAATAAATGTTAGTTGACTTCTCTATGCAAAGATATGAGGATAGGACCTTATCTTGTTGTGTAAGTCTTTCTATTATTTCTATCTTTATAAGGCAAAAACCAAAAAAATAAACAAAGAAAAAAACACAAAAACAACTATATTTTTTATATATGCACCTCTTTAGGGGGAGCTTGACTCACCTTCTTTTTGGTCATGTCCAAAAAGAACAAGAAGTAGCTTATGTATAATGATAGTATGATAAAGTGTAACTCATTTTCTTAAGTTTTGAACATTACTAGAAAGGGGTGAGATTTTTCACCTTTTGATCTATAAAAACCTTAAGGAAAATGAAAAAAAAAAAGAATGTTTACGTAATGATGTGTTTACAAGACTCACAAGTAGAGTTGACATCATCAAGAACTTGGATTGAGATAAGAAGGCATGTGGAAGTTCAAGGACATGGACAAGGAAAAAGGAATGAAGATTTCAAAGTGCAAAGAAAGAAGTCTCCAAGAAATAGTAGACATCTTAGTAGAATTGATGGTAGGATATGAGAAGATGTCTTTAAAAAAGAATAGATGTCTTGTTGAAGAGAAAGACATCTTTAATGAGAAGAGGAAATCTTTCTAGAATGAAGGTTTGATGCAAAAAGATATCTCAATCTTGAAGAAGTCTTTATAGAATGAAGGTCCATTGTAGAAATATGTCTTAGTATTATAGAGGACATCTCTAGTGACTGTTAGTTAGCTGTTGCATGATTTCTGAGGTGATTTTGGAAGCATATTGGCTATAAGAAGACTTCATTCTCATTGGGAAATATGCAAGCAAAGTGTACTATCAATTGTAATCATCAAGAAATCATTGTAATCATTGTTGTTCCTCATTGTACAATCTTTTGTCTATTGTAATTGGTCAAACTAAGCTATATCTTAAAGTACAAGGATCCACAAACTTTATTCCTTGTGATTGTTGTTCTCTTTCTTTACCATATGGATTTGATGTGCTTCTTACAAGAAGGCATCTTGCTTCAGCTTGCCAAGATCTTGTGGGATTGAATGTTGGTGTAGCACCATAATACTTTGGTGTGGAGCTCAAGTTGTAAAGGTTGTGACATCATGGAAACCACATTCTAAGCTTGTTGGGAACTTCTAGGATAGAGAGGATTCATAGCATTAAATCACTCCAAAGTGGAGCTTATAGCTTGTAAAAGGTGTGGTATCCTTCAAACCATATTTTGGAAGGAACAAAGTTCAAAGGTGTGCTAATGAACTACCCTCTAAGTGTGGACTATCCAAGTTGGTAAACCATATTAAATTAGGTGTGCACTTTGGTGTATTAATTTTTGTTTTGGACTATCCAAGTTCAACGACCCTTATTTTACTCTTTTTCTATTTACACTTGACCCTGATGTCCAAGTGCATGTAAGAGGCACTTTTTGACATCATGTCTATCCAAGAATTTGATTCATCTTAGAGTTCTCTAGTCCATATACTAATGGAGTTAATGAAAGCCTAGATTTTTACAACATCCATGTTTAAACATGACTATAAGATTACATGTGTTAAATGGGAACTGAACATAGCACTATTTATTTATGATTTGTAGAGGATGGAAGCTTATGAAGTATCCAATGACTTGAAACTATTCCTACTTGGGCCTAACCATTCCATTAAATTAGATCAATTTGAGAAAATAGCACTAATAGAGTACCTTACCATTAGGGATGAGATTCAGGCATTGGCTAGTGTTGAAATTCAAAAAAGATCGAACATGTTGTATTATTTGATGGAATATTCCAACATTAATTTCAATAGTTGTTATCAATTTTAGGAGTAACAGAGTGAAGGTGATGTTGAGATTAGCATTTATGATGATGATGAGGATGAGAACCCTTATACTTTGCTACCTAAAGAATTCTTTCATTAGGCTACCATAGAATACAAAGTACTATCTTTTAGCATGTTAACTTTATTAACTTGAATAATCCTTTTTTCATGCATGTTCATCAAATAACTTGCCCATACTATACATACTATCATTACTCTAGCTATTATTGTCTCACCTATAGTTTATCATCAACCACAACCACTATTAACGCAACACCTCATGTATAGGTTTAAAAAATCAATCCATTTTAAAATTGTTTCAACCATCATTTCTGACACCATCAGTTCAATAATAGCAAGGTTCACTACCATTTTTTTGATCTTTTAAACCTTTTCATCAACATAATATTTTACAATTCATTCTATGCCAATCATTGTACCTTTCTAGCTAGTGTTGCCTACTCATTACCTTATTCTAAAAAATCCTACTATTTCAAGTATTCTTAGTATTTCACCTAAACTAGTGCTTTTTATTCAAGACTTATCTTCCAAGTTATAGGTTGATGAAGATCAAACATGAAAGTCCAATATATTAAATTAGGAAAGTTATGCAATTTTCATTGCTCATCTCCTTATTGATCCCATTATTCCATTGATCTCACTTTCTTAAGTTCCCAAAGTGGTTTGTTTGTTAAACTTCATTAAGTATAATGAAAAATATAATCATACCAATCATGTTATTACCTTTTACAATAAGTGCATGTTGTTGGCTTGCTACTTGAATATCATTCTATGGACCATTTTAAATTTACTTCCAGGTAAGACATTTTAATGATACATGGCTCTTTCACGTAGGTTCATTATTTCCTTGGAGCAACTCTCCATAGCATTTGTAAAGATATTGAAGTAAAGTATCAACAAGGATGGCATACTACAAAAAATTTTAATCAAAAGTAGACTCTCATTGAAAATATATCCAAATTCATCTCTAGATGAACTTTGATAGTAATGGAGCCTACACATCCAATTTTCAATTATCAGTTGTTGAACATTTTGAAAGGGGATATCAACAACTATATTAGGGGTAAATTAGTCCATCCTTGACCATTTAGTCTTTATGATGCCATCAATTAAGCATAATAAAATGAGAATGTAGTCATTGAAAGTAGTGACTCTAAATGGATAAACTTTCATAAGAAGGTTAACAAACTAATAAGCAATGTGAAAGCCTCTCAGAATGTAGGGTAAATAATGGCTTTAGTGAGCCAAGATTTATTAGGTTCATCACCAAATAAAGGAGGGAATCAAAGGATGAATTTCAACTCCAATGAAGTTGGGCAAAATGTATTAAGTGGATATCAACAAAGGAAAGCAACTAAGGATAGGTTAAAGTACCATAAATTCCTAATGATCTCCACTCAACCATACAACGTGTTATTAAAAGAGAAATACATATCTCCAAAATAGGTGTTGGAATTAGAAAGGATATGATTTATAAGATTGCATACTTTGACCACTAATCCTTCCCAAATGATGAAGGAAGATCAACAGGTCCCAAAATGGTATAATTATAACAAATTTTGATACTATCATAAGATTGCAAGACATTATACTGATAATTGTGATGCCATAAAGATTATATTTAGGTGCACTAATGAAAATGGAGTAATTGTATTTAACACACTAGTGTAGTCTATTAATCAAGACATGAATCAAGACATGCAAATCCTTCAATATTATTTAAATAATCATTCAAGGATAATCTTTTCTTTTTATTTGTAGCCCATTGATAAGCATCCTAAAATCCCTTTTGTTCTTCAAATGAATGATTCTACCTCATCCAACCATTCAAATCCATCAATGCCCAAAAAGCCCTTTGTCATTATCCTTTCTTTAAATGATTCCAAAGCGTCTACCTCCCAAAAAATATCTAGAGCTTCATTTATCATTAACATGATAATCCATTATGATGAATCTTCTATGCATTCAAATCCCTTATTTAACTATCCACCAACCATTTTAAGGAATTAGTTATCTTTTCCTATGTCATCCAAGCTTGTTCAATATCTTCCTATCTTACCTTATGTTGTACCTCCTCCATATCATTCATTTTTCTTGTCTAAGTTACAAGAACCACCTCTACTTCAAACTCTAATGCCATCTATTAGGATCCTTACTTAGGCTCAAAAGGAACTAATGATAAATGATACAAAGAATGAGAAAGAACATGCTAATAAATAATATGTTCAAACAAAAAAATATCTTTTTTTAAGTGTCATTAAACATGAGTCCTTCTTCTCCTATCACCTTATCAACTACTTCCACATAAGGCCTAGTCCCTCTAGCATCAACTACTAAGTATGTAACTACTAGGGGTAATACGTTGCTTTAAATTGCTGTAGTAATGAAATCAAAGGAAGAAAATCTATCTCTCATCAATCTCATTTCAACTTTTAAGATGCATTATTTGACATTGGACAAGCTTCTTAAACTTATCATAGTTCCAATAGATATTTAGCCTTATGTCTAAACAATCTCATCAATGCATAACGCTTGGCAGTATTAGGTTACCTGCTCATTTTTTAAAGGATAAAGCATCAAGACCCTTCCTACAATTGATGCCATGTACTAGTTTCCCATCCACACCATGATAAAAATCAAAGACAACATGGTACTACCCTTCATGCATGTAGATGATGGAACTATATTTAACATCATCTCATTGGCAATCATTTAGTGCCTTAACCTTGAAAATAAGGTCATGTACTCTAACTACAAATTCTTTTTTATTTTTTTGAGTAAGGTTATAGGAGAAACTATAGGAATGATAAAATAACCTTTTTTGATTGGGAATTGTATAATGTCCAAGATAATATTAACAATTGTTAGAAACTCATCCAACATTAATGCCATCCTTGAAAGATGTTGGTTAGCTTATGAACATGCTATTTCTTCACTCATATATCAAGAGATATACTTTTGTGAAAAGCTAAGAAAGTAGTAAGGTTAAATACTTTTTTCTTGAAAGGAGAAAACATCAAGACCCATCTTATGATGGATTCCATGTACTAGTTTCCCATCTACATCATGATACAAATTGAAGACAACAAGGTACTACCCTTGGTAAATGTAGATGATGGAACTAGATTTAACAGCATCTCATAGGCAATCATTGAGTGCCTTAATCTTGAAAATAAGGTCATGTACTCTAACTACAACACCTTTTTTATTTTCTTAAATAAGGTTATAGTAGAAATTATAAGAGTGATAAAATTATATTTTTCTATAGGGAGTTGTATCATGTCTAAGGCAATTTTTGCAATTACTAGAAACTCATCTAGCATTAACGCCATCCTTGATAGATGTTGGTTAGGTTATCAACATGTTGTTTCTTTACCTATATATCAAGAGATATACTTTTTATAGAAACATGGTTATATACATATATCTTGAAGTTCCCACTCTTTCTCATTTCAATCTCTTAGAGAAAACTATCTTAGGATCCCAACCTATGTTGATAGGTCAAACTTCATCAATAAAGAAAACTAAAGAGTTTAACACTAGTTTTCTCTTATCATCTAACACATTTAAATTTGTGGATCTAGGATTCAAAGAGTTAGACATAATTGAGTCCATAAAAAATTACAATGTTTTACTACATTGTAGATGAGGAAGACTATCATCAAAAAATAGTTACTCTAGAATCACAACCCCTTCTACCTTTTTCTTATTTACTCTTTATTTAGCTTTTTATGTCATTTTATATTTCTAGTAATTTTAGCTATTAATAATATTTCATTACTTTATTTTACTATTTTTCCATGTTTATCACTTTCATAGTTCATATTTTCTTTATGCTTTATTTAATGACTTAGCTTTTATTTTAATCACATTTAGATCTTCCATTCTAAATAATGCTTGTCTTAATTTCACATTAGAAAAATTACAAAATATAAATATCTCTAAAATTTTTAAAAGATCCAAAAACATAGAAACCTAAAAACAAATACAAAAATAGAGAAAGACAAAATCATAAACACATAAAAAATACAAAGATCATAAATAGAAACTCTTTGTATCATAAACCATGTCCATATAAATGTCCATCATAGGTGCATGTCATCATCAATGAAAAACATGTAACATCCCATCAAAAATATAAAATTTGAAAATAACATGATTAAAATCTCAATCTAACATTACTATCATCCTTCACTGTTGACCATCCATGATCTAATCATTATTAGGAAAAGCCTTTCCCATCACTTCCACATCTTCTCCATTATTAGTCCAATTGCCAAAAGATCCTGATTGCATCTATTTGTAAACATCAAAAATAATAAAAATAAGTTAAAATAATAAAATTAATAAATAAAACTACACAAATAAATAGATTAAAAAATAAACATAAAAGTAAGATAGAGATGAAAAGCAAATAATTCAAATAATTTTCTTATCCACTAGTGCATTACTAGGACCAACTCCATCCTTTCTTCCTACTACTACTACTATCTTCATAGTTACTTCCTACCCATATGCTTCTATTAATTTTTGGGTGATCTACTCTATGGTGAGGAATATGAAGCCCAAGTTCACTAGATATCTTTCCTAAGATACATTCATTCACATTGGTCTCCCATTTAGTCCTTCTATCCTTATCTTCTTTTGTAGAACTTGGTCCCTATTTCTCTTCCTCCTTACATTGTATTATAACATAATTATTAAATATTTTTAATACCTTACTAATCCCCATCATTTCTATTAGAACATTTTCTAATCCTATTGGTAGTCCTCTCCTTCTTAAGATATTTTGTAAGAAATAAGGGTTGTTTATTGTAAAAAAATTATATCTTTTTTGTCAATGTTCCAATACTCTGATGCTACATAATTTTTCATTAATATAGAGTTAAACCTCTCCATAGTTAATAACTTAAGATTTTGAATAATATGAATAGCCATTAAAGCATCATGAAAAATGTGTAACTAGTAGTAGGAAGAAGATGTGGGATTATGGTGCATCACTTTTCTTCCATACAAATCCATTCTCAACTTCTTTTCTTCCTCCTACAATCATGCCATCTACGAAAATACCTTCTTGTGATCTTTCTTGATGATTACTATCTTTATTATTAGACCCACATTAATATCAACATGATTTATAGCAAGAGAGTTCATCTCAGCCCCATATCTAGCCAAGAATTTCATGTCCTTTTAATCCTTGGGATCCTTAGATTTTGGAACCTGGAAATCAAGGTTAACAACTAACACTTTTTCAAGCTCAAATAAAGTCTAGACATTTGCAAGAGCCATTTCATCCATCATCTCATTAACATATCAACTAAGCATCACAAACAAAGTTATTCATTGTATAGCCTAAAAAATTTGATCACTGGAAAACTAAAAATCCTAGGTGCAACAACCTAACCTTGGATCCAAAGGGCCTCCATGAAATAGGAACCAAGGTGCGTTGAATGGTCTAGTCAATCACCTAGGAACTTAGAGAATGTAAACAGAGAAAATAAAATTTTAGATTCAACATAAATGAAACATAGAAATTAAATTCAAAATAAAATTTCCAGAACAAAAGAAATTTAAAATTTATTAAACAACAAGAAAAATGTTTAAAGTATGGAGTTTGATTATGTACAGATTGTTTGCTAAAAATGCACAAGAAGATTGTTTGAATGGATCTTGAAGGTTGTTGGAGCTGGCAAGTTGTATTTTGTAGTTGAACTCCATGATCTAGGTACTTCCCAAATTCAATCTCTTATAAATTGTAGGTTTTCATTCAAATTTGCAACTTTTGGTGGAAATGGCATAAATAATGATATGAACTCTTATTATAGTGCTACTAAGCTAAGGGTCTCTAGTGTTTAGTGTAGATGCCAAATGGAATTCAATTGCTCAAGGTTGCAAAAGGCTATCAATTAGAAAGGTTTGGAATTGCCAAAATTTTTTTTGAAACTTGAATAATATGTTCAAGTTTGGCTTTTATAGGCTTCAATGGTGTTGATTTAAGGCTATAAATTTTTGCCATGATTACTAACAAAGTGGTGTTTATTTTCAGGCATAACAACTATGATTCCAATGTAGTTGACCATTTATGGTACATTTTGATACAAAAAAGCCATCAAAACCCATGTAAATACTATAAATAGCAAATAGACTTTTGGTACTACACTTGCATTCACCTCAACTACCCTAGACTTGGAGGACTACATTGGCATTTGTTGGAATTTGATGGAGTCATTGTAACTACAATAGCCATACTACAATTGCTAGAGTTCCATGATGACTATGCTGTCATATTGCATCTACTGGAAAATTTTTATGACTACACTAGGCATTGCTAGGAAAATGGAAAATCCAACAACTCCAACATTGGCCTTGCAAATTTCACATTTGGGTTTTGTGATAACTACACTTGGAATCATTAGGAATTGGAAAATTCAACATCACCAATGCTACGTGTAGGTGGTTCTAGCGTAGTTGAGGCTATCCCCCATAAAACCCTATGAAATTGCCAAATTGGGTAGTCCCTAAGGCATTTTTAGCCTTCCCAAGCCCAAATATTGACATGACATTACTTTTTCCACTTGTGAAGTGAGGTAGTAGCAAATTATGAGGCATTTTCAGCTCCAAAAAAGTTAGTATGCAAGATTACAACTGAAGGACCAAAAACCTTACATTTATAATAAAATCTTGCCTCAAGTTGGATGGTAAAGGTTATAGGTTATAACATGAATTTTCTAGGTGATGTTTCATTGGACCCTCTTTGTTAATGTTTGGAGGATTAACGTAAGAAACATTGACAAAGAATATAAAACATCATTGTGAGCCCATCACCAACATTTCCTCTACATGCATGATCTTATAGTATCAAATCATACCAAAGAGTGCTTGTGATAATGGGATAAGCTTATGATGAGGTCATAGGTTCATAACCTCGTCATAACCTTCCATAGGTTGATATCATGACTATGATATGTTAATAACATGTTGAATAATCAATTAAGGCTTCATTATTTGTTATTTGAAGTGTTGCTCACTTGGTAATGTTTTTGATGAACCAACACATCACTCTAAGGTTTCTTTGGTTTTTAGGCTTCTCCCTTTGCATGTTTGGAGTCATTGGATTGTCTTTGATCCTTTTTGACCATTTAGCTTCTTAAAAATTTTCTTTTCCCCTCTTTTTTTTGGAAATGAAACAAAGCCTTCTTTGGGTTTCATTGCCAAGTTTTGATTTCATTTTCCTACTAAATGAGATGTATTACATTTAATAGACTTGATGATGAGGCATGACGATGGAGATTTCAAATCACCATAATGTATTTGTGTTAAACATGGGTTAACATTATTATTTAAGGGAAGGAAGGTCATAATCAAGCTATAGGCTTAGGATTAAGAAGAGGTAATAGGAGTGAAGTGGAATAAGCACTCTCAACACAAGAAGAAAAACTCACCAAATCTTATGCATTGAGGTCACATGATGACTTGCTTCCATAATGAGTTGCATCTTTGCAATGACTCCAGGCTTCATCCTACAAGCATAACTCTAAGAGAAGAATCAAAATAAGACAAAGAAAGCATGTTGTCATAATACAATGCATAGGACTACATGAAAGAATCAGTATACTAGGCCACCGAAGGTCACAATCATTACACCCAAAAGGGATCTGCATCTTGCATTATAGATGTCACAAAGTTTTTAAGTCCATTTTTCATGCAAAAAAAATGTTGGCTTGCTTGTGATTGGTTACTATGTTCATGTATGTCCATGTTGGTACCTACCAAGAAAACGTGTTAAATGGAATAAGGCTTTAGGTAGGAATGATTAACCAAATTCATTTTCATCCATGTTTGCTATTCTAAAGGCTCTATGCCATAGGCATTGGTGATAAAGAAAGGTCCTTTCTAGCTGGCTGAGAATTTGTTTGCATGCTCATGGATAGCTTTGAGGACTAAGCCTCCCTTCTTAATCTTTTGTTTATCTAGGTCATGTCAGTGCTATTGTTTCTACTTCTCCTAGTATCACTTGATGTGAGCAAGGATTTGTAATCATTACTTCTCCACTAACTCTAGGTCCATGATATGTAGCTTCTTACTTTGTTCATCATTGATGAAGTCTAATAGGATTGCCCTTAGTGACGAAACTAACAATTCAAGAGTAAAAAAGGCATTAAAACCATAAACCAAGCTATATGTAGTTACATCTATTATGGTTTGATAGGTTGTTTAGTAGGCCCAAAGTGCATGGACAAGCCACTCATGCCACTTGTGTCTACTATTTTTCAACATCTTTTAAAGCAAGTTTATGATGGCCTTGTTGCTAAATTTGGCTTGTCTATTAACTTGTGGGTAATACAGTGACAAAAGAAATGGTTACTGCCTAGATCATGATAATTTTTTTTTGTTTCCTAGCTACTAAATTTTGGTCAATTATCTATTACTATGGTCATAGGTATGCCAAAATAGGCTACTATATTATCTAGTATAAATCTATAGACTTATTAAAACATCATCTTCCTTAGAAGAATAGCTTCAACCCACTTTGTGAAGTATTTGATTACAGTGATGATGAAGCTATGCCTTGTGGAAGACTTAGGTGTTATAAGTGCAATGAAATCTAACCCCACTATTAAAATCTACAAGTTATCTAAGTAGTGTGTAACTCAGTTGGTGTACATGTATTCAGTTGCTATATCATTAACAAGTATCATAGGTCTTGATATTTAGCAAGTAATCATTTTCCATGTAGGGCCAGTAATAGCCTAGCCATCTATTCTTAGTGGCCATGGCTCTAGGTCCTATATGTCCTCCACATACATCCTCATGAAATTTCCCAGGGACTATGTAGGCTTCGATTTTGCCCAAGCACACTCATGATATGTCATTATAGAACCATCAACATAATGTGTTACTGCATACGATGACATACTATTTTGATCTTTTACGTACAACATCCTTTTGAGAAGTAGTTAGGCCTTATGGAGATTCACCATGCATTATGTAAAACTTGATATCATCATACTATTCCTTTGGAGGACTGGTGTTGATAGAAGATATAGATTCACCTTAAGTGTTCTACGTGATGGGAATAGTATAGTTGATGGTTAAGGTAGGTAACTTACTAAACATATTAGGCATCACACTGAGTGCTAAGGTCATAATGGTATTAGCTAGCATGTTCTCAATTTAGGGTATATGTTGGATATAGTAAGTTTCTTTCCTAAATCATCACAAATACTTAACTTATAGTTCCTAAATTGGGAAGTATTGTTTAGTTTCTTTCCTAAATCATAGTACCCTAAATACTTCACAAATACTTAACTTATAGTTCATAAATTGGGGTTTAGTTTCTTTCCTAAATCATAGTAAGTTTGCAAATGTTTTTCTTTACATGTATAAACATTGTTTACTTGGTTAACCATAAGTTAAGAATTACCTTTGATCATTAGGCATTTGATTCCTAGGTCATGAGCTACCAAAATTTCTTTAATTAATCCTTCATACTCCACTACATTGTTAGTACATGTGAATTTGAAACAATAAGTGAAGGATCAAATTTCACTAGACAAGAGTGTTATGATGGTAGCAGCACTAGCCCCATGAGTAGTCGAAGTTTCATATAAGTGCATAACTACCTCATAGCCCTTGGGTACATTACTAACAATGTTGATATGCTCATTTAGGAATTTAAGGTGAATGGCCATATGGTCTTCCACTAGTGAAATAGTGAGTTGTGTGGCTATAGCTTGACCTTTGGTTGAGGCTTGAGAAATGTAATGAAGGTCAAACTTGGCTATTATGGCTTTCCAATAAGTAATATGCCTATTTTCATAGATGTTGTTCATGATGGAAATACATTATCTTTGCAAATGACATTGACCTAGCTTCTAAACAAGTAGTGCCACCACTTCATTAGTGAGAAGACTAGTTCTAAACAATACTTCTTCACTTTGGTGTATCGAGTCTCATCGGAAATCAATGCATGGCTTAAGTAGTATATAGGTAAATTCACTCCATCATCTCATTTTTGAAAAAGTATAGAGGCAATAGATGTGTTAGAGATAGAAAAGTAGATGTAAAAAGTTTTATTTTTTTGTGATGGATAAACTGAAGGTAGTTGTGCCAACTCTTGCTTGAGGTTTTCAAAGGCTTTTTGGCATTGTGCCATCCACTCATAGTAAACTCCTTTCTTAAGTAAGTATTGCATGGGTTGTAACTTATCTGTAAGCCTAGCAATAAACCTATAGATAAATTGTAATCTACCTTGTAGCCTCCAAAGCTCCTTAAGGTTAGTTGGCACTACCAAGTTGGATATGACCTTAACCTTATCAAGATTGACACATATTCCCACATTGGATACTACAAAGCCAAGCATCATACCAATTTTAACATCAAATACATACTTCTTGGGGTTAAACCTAAGCTCATATTTGAGACATCATTTCAACACAATGTTAAGGTCATGCAAAAGGTCATTGGCCACTTTGAAATTAATGGCTATATCATCTACATATCTATTGAGTAATCCTAGCATATAATCACTAAAGATGTATTTCATTGCTATTTGGTAGGTTTCTTCTATGTTATTTAGGCTGAAGGGAATCATGATATAATAAAAGATACCCCAGGGGGTCATAAAGGTTGTAATAAGTTGATGTTCTAGGTTAATCCTAATTTTATTGTATCCCAAGAACCCATCCATGAAGGATAGCAAGGCATGTCTAGCCGTAGTATTGATATGTTGGTCAATACTAGGCAAAGGGAAATCATTTTTGATGGTTGCCTTATTTAGGTCTCAAAAATCAATACATATACATATCCTTCCATTTTTCTTAGGAACTACCACTCTTTTGGACATCCATTCTATGTAATCCATAACTTTGATGAAACCATCTCAATATAATTCTGTAATTTCATCATGAACTTTCAAGGCTTAATTTGTCCTAATCTTGTAATTTTTTTTCTTGACTAGTCTAATACTAGGATCGAGTATGATGTTATGCTACACTAGGCATGGGTCAAGATTTGGCATATCTTCATATGACTAGGAAAAGACCTTAATGTTATCCTGGAGGACCTTGGTGATGTCTTGAGCTTGTTGAGGTTTCAATGAGGAACTTAATTTTAGTGTTTTCTCCTCACCACTACATGTTTTGATTGGAACCTTAACTAGAGAGTCCTCGGTAATTTCACCAATCTCAAGGTCAAGGATTTTGACTAGGTTTTTAAGCCATTCTTGAGGTTTCTCTATTGAGGCTATGTAGTTAACAAAACTCTTAGGCTTAAGATCTAGGTAATTAAGATCAATAAATCTTTCAACATCACCATGAGATCTACTTAGGTTCAATGGTAAATTGATTTGCATCTAGGTGTTCATACTTCAATCCTGCATATCAACCATAAGCACATTAAGTGGCACCTAAGTAAAATGAGTAAACAATGTTAAAATGATATAAAATACTCTAGCAACTATGCATGGATCAACCAAAACATGCTATTTCATGATCAAACAAGGTGCAAACAAGGTTAATAATGGCTATAAGAGGTAGGTGAAGAAAAATAAGATGAAACAAAGGCTACATAGGGTCAAATAAAGGCCAAATGATGGGAACACTTAGTGGAATGGGATTAAGTGATGCTTCAATGACATCATAGGACCAAAGAATGAAGGCTAAAAATGCATAACAATTTCAAATCAAGACAAAACATAGTGAAACAATGCTAAACTAATCAAGGTAGGAAAAATAAGAAAACACATTATCAGTATTGGTCAATCTAGGTTAAATTTTTCTAGTTTAGGCCTTAGCGGGCCATGTTGTCAATTTAAGGCCTTGGTGAACCACATGATGGTTACATGGTGTTAAATGACAATCAAGGATGGTTAAACCCCATCACATAACACTAATTCAAAAAAGATTAACAAAAGTCATAAGAGAGAGAATAAGGTAGACATAACAAAACTAGAACTAGGTAGAAGTTAGATAAGGTTAACTAATGATCTTTAAAAGTAAACCATGCATTGCAATATCAAAACAAGTTGAAACACCATGAAAAAGGTCAAATCAATTAGGGTGCAAAACATATGATAAAAGAAGAAAACTATTGATCAAATGGTGTTTGTTGTTGCTGGTTTTAGGCCTTAGTAAGCCATAGTAAACGTATATAGGGCTAACAAGTGAGTTTGGATGCATGATGAGGTCATTTCAAGGCTGTTTGAAGGTAAAAATGACATCTTTTATTATGAATATGCTCGGCTCACTATGCACTATGCTGGTTAGGGTAGTCAAAATAGACCCTAATGTAGTCAACATCAATAAGTAATTTTCTAGGTTCATTGTGGTTAGTTTTGAGGCCTTGATGATTTTTATTACTAGTGTAATAGATTGGGATTAAAGATTGGTGCAATTTAACTTCATTTTCACCCTATGGAAGTTAAAAATGATGCCAAGATTGGTGACTACACTGGGACTATGATAGCTAGCATACTCTAGGCCTACTCCAACATAGATGCATGTGAGAAATGGGTTTATGAGATTTTAGAGTTGAAACTACTACTTTGTCAGCTTCCTAAAGTAGTGTAAGGTTTTGGAAGGGCTAAATTGAACATTTTGAAGATAAAATAGGTGATTAAAAGTGATTTTTGACATCATTTCTCACTAGACTTCATTGGCAAGCATTGTAACGATGGAAAATGTCGGTAGCTAGAAAATACCTAACAAAATCCATGTACATAGTTTTAACTACGGATCCGTGTGAGGGTTGTGCTGGAGAAAACGAATCCGTAGTGCCCTGAATGGTCTGGTCGATCAGATAGGGACTTACTTAATCCGTAAAATTGATGAAGATTAGAGATAATTCGTGGGGCGATTTGATTCGATAAACTGTGAAAGGAGATGATAACAATGTAGATAAATTGTAATAGTGTCAACGTAAACGCGACGAGAAGAATCAGATTGGGGAAAATGCGTAATTCCTAGATCTATGCTTTGACCCAAAAACTGAGTATATTGCATACAACAATGGAAAAGATTCTGCTTATCCTATGTGGGTGATACACGAAATAATAGGGAAATTGCTCAATGAGGAAACAGAATGGAGTTTTATCTACCTTATAAGCTAATGGTAGGATGCAAGGAGGGTCAAGCTTGAATGTCTGTCGATCAACTATGTCTGATCAATGGATGTTGCTAGCCACACCACTGGAGAGATTACTGTACGCTTCGCCAAAGGACTGATCGTTCTTGCTGCCACAAATGCTCTAGCAAAAGAGCTTTGTTGTCTCTGCTTGAAGATGATAAGTGCCAAAAGTCAAAGATGCACCCAGGGGTCTCTGAAAAACTGATTCTCCTCTCTTCTTTTTCTCGCCAACTGAAGTATTTATAGGTTCGGCAACACGTGGAGCATGGCTCTAATGACATGTGTCCGAGCCGTTCAGATGCTGTTGACCCAGTAAGATTTGTGTTGAAATTGACTACGCTACATCACATCTTGGGAAGAAGAGGTGTAGTACGGTGTTAGCATCTTCGCCCAAAGTTGCTTTATGATTTACGCACAATACGCTCTTCAGCGTATTGTGCGTGTGGCCGATCTTAAGCTTCCTTACACTTGTTCACGCTGCATTGCATGGCCGAGCATAATAAAACATGCACAGAGCTGATCTAAGGCATTTGTCACAGTGCGTGATAGAGCGTAAAATGGTCGATTTTACAATGACTTTACGCTTGCCTACATTGCGTAGCATAAGAAATGTGAAACAACCAAATTGCAAAAGGAAAAAAAAGGTTAGTCTGCTGCGCTTCCTTTGACTCTGACTTTTCTTTCCTTGAAACTCGTTACACCACTCTGCGTGTCAGAGCATAAACTGAGCTTCGTACAAATGACTTAGCAGAATATAAGAGAAGTCGGCTGCCTGAGTTACGCTGGGGCACACTACACTACGCTATATTACGTAATGCAGCATAAAATGCAAAATCATGGTTCAACTGGTTCTTGCCAACAACTTGCGTCTTGATACTGCATGCCTTCTTTGTCTTGCTCTATCTTCTGAATTGCTGTCACAAACTTCTGCCCGAATCGCGAATCTTTCCCTGAGGTTGATTCGCAATTTCTACGGTGTTTCAATGGCCCGTCTTTGTTGACGGTTTGAGGGCTTGCCCGAAAGATGTTGACAAAGAATACGAAACACCGGATAGGTAGAAGTACAGACAGTGTTCATCAATAGTTGCTTAAGTGTCACCTCGTCGAAACAGAAGTGTAGGAAATGAGGGAAATGGGAGCTAAAATGGTATAAGAGGAAACAAGGTTAGGGAAGACTCAAATGAGGTTCGGGAAAGATGCAACTTGGTGAACGCATATTTTTTCATGCATAAGAAAGTAGGCACTCTCCTGCGATTGTGTTTGCATGGAGTTATACTGTCATTTTGTAGATGAAGGGGCTTGCATAGACAGATTGTGTTGCGTCTGCATGGCCTAGGTGAGATGTGTTTCACCCCTTTTGCCGACCCCAAAATTTCTCTTTTTTTTGCATCCAGTAGGCGAATTACGTTACGCCAATTTATGGACTTGCTTGTAATGCAGATGCGGAGAGTATATGCTGCTGATTCACATTTGGCGTAAAAGAGGGGAAGCAGATGGGATGGCTAGAGAGGGTGATAAGAGTTATGAGGAACATGGGGATGCACTTCTGAATGGACAGGCTAACCCAAGTGACCATTTTAAAATGCTATCTATACTTCCCCTTTCAGATGAACGCATCCTCGGACAGCATCCTTACAGCAAGTGACCTGCATTCAAAAGGGAAAACAAAGGATGCCATTGTTCCCGAGAGTTACCAACGAGGTTGTTGAAACAAACACTGGTCAGGGTGAGACAGAGTTAGCGAGCAGTGAAGACGGGATTGTAGTAGGAGGCAAGAGTCCTCACTATTGTCGGGCCCAGCATACGTTTGCCAAAGAACATCAGACTCATTATACCCGAAAGGTTATGCAAAGAACCGGTCAGGTGAATCTGCGAAGCCGAAGTCTGATGACGATTATGAACGGAGGCCCCCCAAGATTGTAGTTGGCAGGAAGTCCTTTGGGCTACTGGTCGGCGAAGCTAAACTCTCAGAGGTGCCACCACTGTAGGGGTGCGGTGACGGCATCTCCGAGGGGTCAGCAGTATGTCTTTCAGCATATTCGAGGAATCAGTAGAATGCCTGTAAGGTGACGACTACGCCTGTCGGATTTGTAGGCCTA
This sequence comes from Gnetum montanum, assembly GCA_015680685.1. Classification (NCBI taxonomy): domain Eukaryota; kingdom Viridiplantae; phylum Streptophyta; class Gnetopsida; order Gnetales; family Gnetaceae; genus Gnetum; species Gnetum montanum. Next base: position 814,641 of record MNCI01017890.1, on the reverse strand, counting down.
GTTTTAAGTCCTGGTAGACTGCTGTTGCTAGTTTTAAGTCTCAGCAGACCATGGTCCCAGTTTAAAGTCTGGGCAGACCGAAAAATGCAAGTTTTTCGTTGTAGCGGATGGTGGCATGGCTGATTTATGGTCTCAGCAGATCATACTGTGGATGTCAGTTTTGTGTCATGACCCAAGGACAATTCTGTGCTGGTTTTGCATCTCAGCAGATAGCTACTTACTTGTGCCAGTTTTATGTCATGGCGGACAGCCAGTGCCAGTTTAGCATCGTGGCGGACACGTGCAAAGAATGCCAGTTTCGTGTCTTGGCGGACCTGTACAACATTGCCAGTTTTACGTCGTAGCGGACATTTGCAACTTGCCAGTTTTACATCATGGCGAACGATGAGTACCAGTTTAGTGTCGTAGCGGATGCGTAAAGTAGGTGCCAGTTTTACGTCGTAGTGGACGATCGTGGCCATACCTGATGTTCGCACTGGAGATGCAACTATATGTAGTACCACTTCAGGTATATGTGATTTATAGGGTTCGGTACTCATTACTGTCGGCGTTCACCAACTTGAATGCTCCGTTGCTGTATACGTCCGTCACCAAGAAAGGGCCTTCCCAGTTTGCAGAGAATTTACCCACTAGTTCACAAACGGCTTTAAGAACTAGATCTCCTTTCTTTATCGGGCACTGTTGAAGATTATGATGATGCTTTTGCCTCTGCTTGTCTTGATAATTCTCTATCGTATCAAGCGTCTATATTTTCTTCTCTTTTATTGAATCCAAATCCATGATCCGAGACTCGGTGTGTTAAGCCTCATTTATAACCGTGGAGAGGACCATTCTCAGAGAAGGAACTTGTAACTCGAGTGGTAGCACCACCTCAGATCCATAGACTAGGCTATAGGACGTACTGTTTGTAGCTATTCTACATGTATTACGATACGCCCAAAGAACATAGAGGATCTTCTCGTGCCACCGTCTCTTGTTACTGTAGAGCATTTTCTTGAGCAGATTAATGATAACTTTGTTTGTTGCTTCGGCTTGACCATTCTCTTGTGGGTAATAAGGTGAGGAAAAAGATTGTTTAATGCCAAGGCTTTCGTAGAAGGATTTGGTTTCCGTGCTACTAAACTGTGGTCCGTTATCTATCACAATAGTCATCGGGAGACCAAATCTAGTTACGATATTGTCTAAGATAAAATGGTAGACCTGTTGAGATGTGATCTTCCGTAAAGGAAGAGATTCTACCCACTTAGTGAAGTACTCAATGGCGGTAATTATGAAGCTATGACCTGCGGAAGATTTTGGTGTGATGGAACCTATGATGTCTAGTCCCCATCGTTGAAATAGCCATGTTATCTGCGTGGTATGTAATTCTGTGGGTGACACGTGTATAAGATTTGCGTAACGATGACACGTGTTGCAATTTTTAACCTTTGTTAGACAATCTTTCTCCATGTGAGGCCAATAATATCCTAAGCGATGGATTTTTGAAGCCATAGCTCGAGGTGCTATGTGTCCCCCTTGCATAATCCCTCGTGGATCTCGCCAACTATGCATTGCGCTTGGTCCTTGTTAACGCAAGTAAGTAGAACACCATCAAAAGAGCATCTACAAAGAGTATTGTCTCCTAAGATGACATACTGCTTAGCTCGCTTGCGGATCGCATCTTTCTGCGTGCGTGTTAACTCGTGCGGTGGTTCGTCATGCAAGAGGTAAGTCTTAATGCTATCGTACCACTTTGGCGTTTTATCCTCGAGCAGAGAAGATATGTGCGCCATCTAAATGATGGGATCTGTGCAATCGGTTATTAATGTGGAACAGGTGTCAAATAGGCGTGAGGGCACGTTCAAAGCTAGTGTAGCCAGTGCATCGGCTAGTGTGTTGTCAGTGCATGGCACGTGTTGGGCATCGATGGTCGTGAATCGCTGCAGAAGATCTTTAGCCATATTGCAGTAGGGCTGTAAATGTGTAGCTTTGCAGGTGTAGACCCCTGTGATTTGATTAATGATGAGCATCGAATCACCCCTAATTGCCATATATTGAACATCGAGTTCACTGGCAGTTAGTAATTCCTTGAGGAGCCCCTCGTACTCTGCCACGTTGTTCGTACAGGGGAAGGTCAAGCGATAAGCGTGAAGATGCACATCCTCAGGTGATAGCGTAATAACTGTGGCAGCACTACCACCTCTAACAGTTGAAGCTTCGTCAAAGTATAACGTTGCATCGGGGCCTGTCAGGATAGGGCTTAAGCTGTGTACATGTTCATCCGGAAACTCAAGCTCTATGGTGGCTTGATTGTCGATGGGTGATGTTATTAATTGGTCAGCTATCTCTTGGCCTTTCGTGGAAGATTGGCCAATGTAATGCAGATCGAATTCTACCATGATAGCTTTTCAACGAGCTATTCTGCTACTTTCGTATAAGTTATGCGTAATGGCCCTAAGAATATTATTTTTACAAATGATATTGACTTGACTGCGGAAAAGATAATGCCTACACTTCTTGAGCATAAATACTAACACTAAGCAGTTACGCTCTACTTTGTTGTACCTCGTTTCATACACACATAGAGCATGACTCAAGTAGTAGATGGGCACTTCTGACCCATCACCCCTCCTTTGACAGAGTAATGTGGCTAAGGCTACGTCTGAAGTTGCGAGGTAAATATAAAATGGTTGATCCCTCTGTGGTGGGAAAACTGTTGGCAAGCATTGAAGCTCTTGCTTCAAGCTATCAAATGCATGCTGACAATCGTCATTCCACTTGAAATTAACCCCCTTTTTTAGTAAATGTTGCATAGGGTGTAACTTGTCGGTTAATCTCGAGATGAACCGTTTGATGAACTGTAACCTCCCCTGTAATCTGCGTAATTGCTTAAGACTTGTAGGGGGTGTCAGTTCAACAATGGCTTTGACCTTGTCAGGATCCACATGTATGCCAATTTCCAATACCACAAAACCCAACATGCGTCCAGTCTTGACTCCGAACACACACTTTTTTGGGTTGAGTCGGAGGTCATATTTAGAGCATCTCTTGAGAACTAAATCTAGGTCCTCTGAATGATCTTCTGACTTTAGAGACTTAACAGCTATATCGTCAACATAATCATTCAGCTTTCCTAGGAGGTAGTCACTAAAGATGTATGTCATGGCTCGTTGATATGTCGCTCCGGCATTTTTTAGACCAAAAGGCATCATGGTATAACAGAAGGTTCCCCAGGGCATCATGAATGTCGTCGTTAGCTGGTGTTCTGGATTGATACATATTTGGTTATAACCAGAGAAGCCGTCCATGAAGGACAAAAGCACATGTTCAACGGTTGTATCCACCAATTGATCGATACTCGGCAGTGGGAAGTTATCTTTGATTATAGCTTTGTTCAGATCTCGGAAGTCTATGCAGATGCGTATTCCTTCGATCTTTTTCGGAACCACTACAATGTTAGATACCCAATCTGAGTAATCAACTGCAAAAATAAAACCAGCTTGGTATAGTTTAGTGATTTCATCACGTACTGCTAACGTGACTTCTGGCTTGATTTTTCATGCTTTCTGTCTAACGGCTTTGATATGTGGATCTAAGATTATGTTATGTTGGATTAATCTTGGATCTAGTCTTGGCATATTCTCGTATGACCATGCAAACACCGTGATATTATTCTGGAGGACCTGTTGTATAGCATCATTCATCTGTTGGTCCAGTAGAGAACTAACCTTGAGAGTTTTATTCTCACCCCTATGTGTAACCACACAGACTTCACTGAGTGGGTCTTCGGTTACATCTCTAGCTTTTAGATCTAGTGTACGCGTCGATTGCTCTGGCCAGTCTGGAGATGTTTCTGACGTGGCTATGGTTACGTCATTAAGGGCTAAGTTAGCTTCTATTAGTGTGGAATCAAGCTGCCTAATGAGTTCACCATGTAAGCCTGTTAAAACTAGAGGTGCAGATAAGACTTCATCCATCTGTCAGTTAACCTGCAAAATCGTCAAATATGAGAGTAATTAGAAAGATACTAGGTTGGATGAGATAAGTGTTTGATGAATAACACTTAGTTTAATATATGAGACATGACGTGATGCTACTGAGCGTAAAGCTAACTGAATTTTAAATTTTGTGAATAGCCTGTAATTAATGAGACCTGATTACGAGAAGATAAGATACAGTAGTTTAGGGTCGTTTCGGACTGCGATGCGTGTGATATCTGGCGCAATGAATGCCTCGATCTTCGGACTCCAGATCATACTGGCACCACCTTTTGGGAAAGTCTCACTGAAATTGGATGTCAAGTCGGTTAAACTTTGCATATAAGTAAACAGTTTTCATTTTGAACAGGCTGTTTGCCATCGCGAATTTGAATTCTTAGCTATTACAAAGAGAAAGGAGAAGAAGCAAAAGATTGGAGCACATTGTTTGCAAAGGCATGAAGGTGCGAAAGTGGGAAGGTGTTAGAAGTGTAGCAATGGTGCCTAGGGCGAGAGGGAAGAATGCAAAATTAGCTAAGATTGACGAGGTGCAAGGGACCCTGCAGCGTACCTCGCAGGCACTGGTTGAAGTGAGAGACCCTATGCCTTTGAATCGGTAGGCTATCCCTTGCTTATTTATGTTATTTTTGCAATTCTTGTAATGTCGTCTATGTAATTTTAAAATTTTAGATGATAAACCTCACGTTAACACGAGGGTTTATACACTAAGATTGCGTTTCTCACCATTGTCAGAGACAAACCTTGCATGATTGCAAGGGTTTAGGCGATTTTGGCGTGAATGGCTAAGCGTAGTCTGTATATTTTCTATATTTTAAGCATGCGAATTGGAGTTTAGACATTGATATGTTTATTGTTTTCTCTTGTACAGTATCATGTTAAAACCCATCCTGATCATCCTAGATATAGTTGGGGTTTTGTGCTGCATTAACCCGATCATACCTAATGTTCCTCCCCCTCAGATGTGGTTGCATGGGAGGGCCATATGGTTCCGAAAGGATGCGCTGGAGTTTCTGCAGTTCTTGCTGTGTAACTACAGCATCATTATATGGTCGCACTTGTCAGGAGACATTGCTGGCACTCTTTTGGAACACTTGTTAGTGGGTTCTATGTAGGGGATTTTGGATTTCTTAGCGGATGGGGCTATAGACACTGGCCGCCCCCAGGACCGTGAACTTAGCTCCAGAGGGTTGAGGCATTTAAGTTGGATCTGGAAGATGGCTTAGTTTAGCTGTTACCACACATATAATACTGTGTTCATGGCCCATCACGTTTCGACCTATTTTTAGAACCCACTAGGCACAATGTATTATGCAGGGGGGTAAGTGATTTTATTAGCAGTATTGTTGTTATTGTCTATTGTCTGAGTGTTGCAAAGCGTAAGATAAGCATATGGTATGGTACAGGTTTTTCATTTATGAGAACAAATTAGTAGGTGATGATGATACATTAACTTGGACCGAAATAGCGATAAAGGAGTTCACCTTAACTAGCAATGTACGTGCCGGTGTGATGGGGCAGATCGGTTTTGATCTTCATGAATACTCCACCCGTTACGTTGACACTTTTCAGAACTGCCAGAATCTCGGGTGGTTACATGAAGAATGGACTTTGGATCCACCCCTTACCATTGCAGATGTGCAGAGGAAACTTCCTCCGTTCCCTTTGCCATTTGGCCCTGGTAAGGTTGTTGTACATTCTATTGTTACATAGCATAATTGTTAGTCATGAATCGTGCGTAATAATGTTTGGTTTCTTGGCATGGGTCTTATGTAGTCAAGGAATCCCGGGAGATCACCCTTATGATTTTCGGCCACGAGGCAAACACCCTTCTTTTCTGGTACCGTGACATCAAAGAGGCACAACGCTGGCTGGGCCACACAGCGGCTCCAGTTGCATTGTTCATGAAACTGTGGCAGGCGAGACTAATGCATCTATTTTTGGCTATAACCCCCGATGTCCCCGCTAGTGAAATGTTAACACTAGTTAACTCCTTTAACGAAAGAGCTGAGCGCTTTTGTACGCGTGTACATAACATATGTGTACATTTTGATATTGATGCTTAGCTCTTTGTAGACCTTTTCGACATTCCTTTTGATGGCCTTCCTATAGAGGAAAAGGCGAAGAGGAGTCTCGCTTGTTAGGAGTGGCTGGAGGAGTGGCTAGGGGCCAAGAAGGAGGCCAAGGGCATCCCTTGTGAGAAAATTGAATTAGAGATCACCAGGACTATTTATCCCCTGTTTTGGGCTTGGGCCTTCCCCAAAACACTCTCACAGGGGAGGTTTTTTACTATAGAATAGACCCATATAATGCGAAAGGTTATGGAGGAAGGGACCTAGTTTGACTGGGCAAGCTATTTTGCTGAGGGGTTATGCACAGAAATGATCAGGCTTCGTCAAAAGCTTGATTCTTGTTTCAACGTGCACTTCACCTTCTTTATAGCTTACCTTCGATGTTTTTCCGAATTTATGGTTATCCAAAGGAATGGGGTCTGGGTACTACAAGACCGAGACCAGCTATCCAAACCTTGGATTAGCCACATTTTCAGCACTAGCCGGGGACAAGATCCTCTGGAAGGGATTGGCGAATCTCTATCTATAACGACCAGGGATTTAGTAGTGTCTCGCATGCGGGGCCTTGACAGTGTAGGAGGGGTAATTCCCACTTACATTGGCAATGCCTCGCAAGGGAAACGCTTGGCGGCTAAAGTTGTAGAGCCTTTAGCTCAGCGTAAAAGGCCTCGCTTAACCGAGGCCCATGCAGAGCCAGCCAGTGGCACAGGCCGTACTATGCAAGTCAGCATTCAGTGGCGAAAGCCCTCGCCTGGTAAGTGTAAAAACATAATTATTGTAATTATTGCATTACGCAACTCTATGTGATTTTGAATCATTCAAGTATGCTATGTGATTTTGAACAGTGACGCCTGTGGAACGGTTGACCCCTAAAACAGGGGTAGTGATATTAAGTCACAGAGAAGGGGCCCCAATTTTGGAAGAAGAGGCCCCAATTATTAGGACTAACGATGCACAGACCCTGGTGCATGAGAAGAGGGAGGAAGCGAGAATGGCCAACGCACCTCCCACTGTAACCGGCAGAGGTAATAAACGTATTGGATGTATTAAGAACTTTTGCTAACGACTGGTGTTTTTAACTAAATTAAGCTACAGGTGAAGAAGATACATCCACGTCCGCTGCTGTGAGCTAGGCGTGGAAAGAATTTCCTGATAAGTTTGCCTTCATGGAAGGCGTTGTCAGTGACATGATCGAGCATCTCAAGCACATCGATCCTAAGGCTGGTATGTTACAACTTTAGTATGATTGTTTTATTATAAAGTGATAATGTTTTATTCATAATGTTTACTGTCAGGAGCTCGCCTTCGATGGGACCCAGCGGAGCCCATTGGTTTGGACACAGCAGAGCCTCCATTTGACGGGGCGGTCGTGCCATGCAACATTTATGAAGAGATGCATAAATGTGCGTTATGCTCGACTCGCTCCTTGTGGGAGAGCAAGAATGTAAATGAGGACCTCTGGAAAAGGCTGCAGAGGTCAGAGAGGGAAAACGAGTCTCTAGCCATAGAGGTCGGAGACTTGAGATCACGATGCAAATTCCTGCAGGTGCGAGAAATAGGTGACGGAGACTGGCATACAGCTGTTATTGACTATGCTCGCTATTGGACCGCAGTAAAAAATAGTGTACAAACTAGTCGGGAGTTGGTGGAGCAGCGGATGCAGATTGAATTACTATCTCAAAAAAGCCAAGACTGGAAGGATTTCTGCGCAAGCGTGCAAGAATGGGGGCAGAAGGAGAAGGATCATAAGCATCTGTATAAGCGAGAAAGTCTCGCTTATCGTCAGCATTATAGGGATTCTGTCGTCGAAGCCCAATCCTTGCAGGTCTTCCTCGATGTCATTGGCGCATCCAAAGCTTTTGAGAAGTTCCAGGAGCAGGTGACTATGAGCGCATCTCCAGAAAGAGAGATTACTCTTCCTGGAGGTGAGACTATAGTTCCTACCTTCTTCCCTGAACCACCCTGATGGATGAGTGTGAAAAAGGGGAAGGTAAAAGCTGGAACTAATCTAGGGGATGGTATGTGGTCCAAACTAATCGAGGATGAAATCATGCAGCGTCTATGGGTTGGTTTGGATTAGCTTCCCTTTGCCGCAGAAGCAGGACCATCGCGAGTAAGTTTAAGTATTATTAAATCTAATTTTTATGAATATTATGTCAAGCTCTTGATAATTTTTTTGCTGTATATAGGTACAAGAATTGGAGGGGATAGACGAACAAGGTGGCGAACAGGTACAGGAAGCAAAGCCGCATGATGGAAACCGCCCTTCTGTGGAGCCAGTCTTAGGGCAAGGACCTCGTGGGGATGACATTCCTCACGAAGCAATTCCTTCTAAAAGAGCCGGCTCACTTGAGGATGATCCATTAGGCTTAGATCCGAACCTGAGAGATACGGGTGACAGTGGCATCAAGGGGGATGCGTAATTTTATTGATTGGAACAATGACTATATGAATATTGGATACGTTGATTATGAGATCTTTTGAATTTAAATGTCATGATGGTCATCATTTTTTTTGTATTTTATGTTTTCATTTATGCTAAGCATAAACGTGACTGTTAAAGTCTGTGAATTGTTGACATAAGACAACATTTGCGTAAGAAAGTGTTTGCGTAAGACACAAGGTAGTTTTAGGCCATTGCGGGCCAGGACTAGTTTTAGGCCATTGCGGGCCTGGACTAGTTTTAGGCCATCGCGGGCCAGGACTAGTTTTAGGCCATTGCAGGCCTGGACTAGTTTTAGGCCATTGTGGGCCATGGTGTAAGTCTGGAAGCGTAATTTGTTATGTATATTACTGCGTAATTTCACTAAAATGATCAATGAGCATAAATAGCGTAGAGAAATATGAACGGCGTAAAGAATAGCCATCGTAGATGCATGTTTATATATTAAATAAAGTGGATTGACAATAGACATTGCTAAGCAAAGAAAGACAAGATTTGTGAAGTTGTGAAGATACACGTAAACGCCATTTGGATCAGTCATTGATTCGTAATTTTTTCTTGATGGCCTTTACGTTTGGTGTTGCGTAAGAGCGGGGAGATGTCTGGCCTAATTCTTCCATACCGCTGTCCTGAAATGGTAGGTTTGCCCAGGCTAAACTGTCATCATTCATCTCAGTTTGTTTAGGGATTCGGGGATAGGTTTGATCATCAGATGTTTCTATTTTCAAACCCCATTCTTCTTCGATATTGTTAACAGTCTTGGGGGTGATTTCGTCCCCGCGTATTACAACTTCCCCACCTGCGTAGGGTAAGTGTATTTCTTGATGTATTGGTGATGAAACCACCCTCAGTTGAGCTAGCCAAGACCTCCCTAGAATTAAGTTGAACCTGGGCATCTCCTCGACGATGAGGAATGTGGTGTCTGTTGGGAATTGATCCCCCGCCACAAATTTGATGCGCATTGTCCCTTTAACTTGAACCCATGTTCCGTTCAACAACTTTACGCACGTTGTCATTGTGGGATTGATCTGGTCGACCAAACCTAACCTATCCACGATGGGATAAGGAATGACATTTGTGGTCATGCCATCGTCCATGTGCACCCTCTGGATTCGATATTGACCAACCCGGATGGTGATAAACATGGGTTCAGTTGTTACTTGGCCTTTCTCAGGGTCATCTTTGATCTACTCGTCATGAAAGGTCAGCGAGGTAGGTTTAGGTCGCTTAGCGTCAGAAGGAAACATGACAGCATGTATCGCTTCCTCCTCTGCTGGTAAGCTTTCATCCATAGATATAGATGTCAGCATGCGGACCATGGCCTCACAGTGTTTTTGAGATGTCATGAGCAGGTCATAGAGGCTTAGCATTGTATTTTTTTGTTTGAGAGCTTGTTTGACCTACGTAAACACGTCAAGGAGATCCCGCTCTTTACTGGCTTGTTTATCCCCCTTGTCTTCTTCCATTCGTCCCAAGAGACGGATCTCCCAAGGTGGAGTGGTGTCAGTCGGAGGGTTGCCTCTCGTCTTGCTAAGGGCAAGTGGCTATGTTTCTGTACCCCTGTTTTGCCCAGGAGGCACATACATAGGGATAGAGGCCAGGGGCCTTGGCTTAGGGAAGCCTAGCATAAAATGATTCTTAGCGGCATTAATTGATGCATTTTTTGCCCCTGTTCATTGGATGATGATTGGTGATTTATGTTAGGGGCTTGCCCCTGCGTAAAAGGGGCAGCCGATGATTTTAGTGCTCTCATAATGAAAGGTACTTTGGGAGTGGGCGCGGGCATGCCCGCAGCTTTACTATTACTGGGAGGTTGAGTTAAATATGGAGAAGGCGCTCGAATGATAAAGGGTGGCCTTGAGACGCCACCAGCTGCCGGTGAAAAGCTTGTACCCTGTGGTGAACTAGTAGGAACATGCAAAACAAAAGGTTATTTTGGTGGTACCTTCCCTTCACCGTCCGTACTCACCACGTTGATTGTGTAAGGTGCGTTGTTTGCGTTCAACGGATCCTTGTACACATGCAATGGCTGATTTTCGGGGTGCGTTGGATTACTATCGTCCAGTTTCAGGCAACCATCATTGATCATGCGTTGAATGTCATCTTTCAATGCCCAGCAGTAATCTATGTCGTGACCACACAACTGGTGGTAGTCATAGAAACGGTCAAGCCTGAAAGACCTCGGAACTGGTGGTTCATCTGGTAGGGCTAAGGAAGGATCCTTCAACAGTTCACAATGATGTCTGTGACGCTTCAGAGCTTCCTCTGATACCTTCTTAGGCTGAATGTATCCATCCCCAAATAGTTGTTTCAATAGTTCCGAATGTTTCAGGGGTAGGGCTGTATACTTTGAGCAATCTTTACGCTCAAAGTTCGATTTTGGCTGGGGAGGCTTTTCAGCAGCGGCTGTGTCTTGGTTGGTGCTGCTTGCACTAGCCGTAGTCTCGGGAGACGTGGTAGGTGTCTTCTTGCCCTTGTTCTTGGCGCCTTCAGCCAGTTCCGCTACCGTCGTTGTCATTTTACCTTTATCCTTGCCTTTGTTGTTAGTGTTCTTATAGGCGACATACGCCGGATCTTTGCTAGCCTCTGCAGCATCCTAGATGCTCTTAGTTTGAGCAAAGGCCTAATGCAAGGAGGTAGGGGAAAGGTAATATAGCTTAGACTTGATGAAGTCATTGATTACCCCTTTGAAAATGGCCAGCAAATAGGCCTCCACGATTGGCTCACAAATTTCATTCAAAGTAGCACTTCATCACTGTATGAACTTTTGAACAGGCTCGAGCGGGTCTTGTTTCACTCCCATGAGTTGATCTAATGTGACTTCCAGCTTTAGATTGTATTTAAAGCAAGTCACGAATAGTGTCGAGAGCTCTTCCAAGGTTGAGATGGAAGAGCGAGGGAGGGCTCGATACCAATCTAAAGCTTTCCCTGTGAGAGACATTGCAAAGACACGGATGAGTGTATGAGGCCACTGTTGTAGCAACAAGGATTCAGATCTAAAGGTAACCAGGTGAGAGTTGGGATCTCCATCCCCATTGTACTTAGTGAAATGGGGTAAGGACATCCCCAGAGGCAACGACAGCATGGGGACTTCTAGGCTAATAGGATCATCTTGATAAAAATCTATGATCTGTATAGTGTCTGATCCAACGGCCTTAAGGTGCCTGACTTCCTTAGTAAGGGTTTGAATGAGTGAGAAAGCTTGATCTAAGCCTGTTAATGATGATGTTTAGGTAGGAGGAATAGGAGGTGGAACTGGAAGAGCAGTGGTGGGGAGCGGAAATGGAGGAATCTCTTGACTGGCAGGTGGGACAGCAGGAATCCCCGTAGACGGAGCTGCCTGCGAAGACCACCATCCACCCGGTTGGGTGGAGAGATTAGTTGCCACCAGCTGCACAGGGTAAGGATAAGGGTATTGTGGGACCATCTATGGAATATAAGTTGTGGGTGCAACTAGAGGTTGCAAGCCATATGCCACAGATTGGTGATGTTGTGCTGCGGGGACGATCCACTGACTCACGGCAGGTTGTTGGACCGATGTATGGGGTTGAACGGCAACCGTGATCTATTGGCTGGGAGGGGGCAGTAGCGATACAATTTGTGCTAGATTTTGCACTGGGCGAGTCATAGGTATGGAATGAGGTTAAATGTGAGGGATGAAATGGGGCGCGGTGGATGCAGGTACCACCAACGGAAGGCTAATCACGCTTGACAATGAGGCCCCCCCTACGGCGTAGTGAGTTGGTGCTGGTACTTGCACGGTGGATGATTGTGTCATAGGCCATGGAATGATAGGGATGTTGGGTTGAATGGTCATGGCCGTGTTAAGATGGGAAGCTTCTTCAGTTCCTTGAGTAAACAAGGGATTTACGTACGTATGGGGACTCAGAGTGTGGTATGACTCCGCATGCTCAGATTGGCGTGCGAGTTCATCTTCTTCCTCCTCCCTGTTTCGAGATTCCAGCATCGAAAGTGTAGCCTGACTCTTGGCCATAACTAGTTGAGTCAGGAGTTCATGATAATGCTCGATCAGAGGGATAATGTCATATGCGGTAGGGACGAATCATGGCCCTCTCTGTAGATCAACTCAAAATTTCGTTTCACTTCAATCTCAGCTTGGCTAAGGGCTAGCTTCACCTGCATTTTAACGCAAATGAAGTTATATTCCTTAGGGGTCACGACTGTGAATACAGGGTCTTTGCCCTACAATCTCAATGATCGACGTGACGATCACTAAGGTCCTACAACTCCAGAAGCAGGTCTGGTAGCAATGATGGGATTCACAAATGTGGCACCCAAGTCAATGGTGATCATGGTAGTTGTGGTCGTGTATGCAGAATCCATTGATTGACTGGATTAATGATAACAAGTGGTTAGATCTAAAATGTGATGGACGAAGAAGATCGCAATTAGGCTTTCTACCCTATAGGATTCCAAAGGAATCATTACCGTGACTGATCTATACCTCACGATTGTCTGTAAACTTCCTTAGAGGTATTACGTTTACGATTTTCGGAGATGCGGGTACAGATCGCTTACAGGGTTACCCATAAAGAATACAAAGTAGAGCCTGGCCCTCCTTCTAGCGCCAGAAAACTATAACGACGGAAAATGTCGGTAGCTGGAAAATACCTAACAAAATCCATGTACATAGTATTAACCACGGATTCGTGCGAGGGCTCTACTAGAGAAAACGAATTCGTAGCACCCTGAACGGTCTGGTCGATCAGACAAGGACTTACTTAATCCATAAAATTGATGAAGATTATAGATAATTCATGGGGCGATTTGATTTGATAAACCGTGAAAGGAGATGATAACAATGTAGATAAATTGTAATAGTGTCAACGTAAACGCGATGAGAAGAATCAGATTGCGGAAAATGCGTAATTCCCAGATCTATGCTTTAACCCAAAAACTGAGTATATTGCATACAACAATGGAAAAGATTCCGCTTATCTTGTGCGGGAGATACATGAAATCATAGGCAAATTGCTCACCGAGGAAACATAATGGAGTTTTGTCTACCTTATAAGCTAATGGCAGGATGCAAGGAGGGTCGAGCTTGAATGTCTGTCGATCAAATGTGTCTGATCAATGGACATTGCCAGCCACACCACTGGAGAGATTACTGTACGCTTCGCCAAAGGACTGATTGTTCTTGCTGCCACAAATGCTCTAGCAAAAAGGTCTGTTGTCTCTGCTTGAAGGTGATAAGTGCCAAAAGTCGAAGATGTGCCTAGGGGTCTCTAGAAAACTGATTCTCCTCTCTTCTTTTTCTCGCCAACTGAAGTATTTATAGGTTCGGCAACACATGGAGCATGGCTCTGATGACACGTGTCTGAGCCGTTCAGATGCCATTGACCCAGTAAGCTTTGTGTTGAAATTGACTACACTGCATCACATCTTGGGAAGAAGAGGTGTAGTACAGTATCAACATCTTCGCCCAAAGTTGCTTTATGATTTACGCACAATAAGCTCTTCAACATATTGTGCGTGTAACCGATCTTAAGCTGCCTTATGCTTGTTCACGCTACGTTGCGTGGCCGAGCATAATAAAACATGCATAGAGCTGATCTAAGGCATTTTTCGCAGTGCGTGATAGAGCATAAAATTGTCGATTTTACAATGAATTTATGCTTGCCTACGCTACATAGCATAAGAAACGTGAAACGACCAAATTGCAAAAGGGGAAAAAGGTTAGTCTTTTGTGCTTCCTTTGACTCTGACTTTGCTTTCCTTGAAACTCGTTATGCCGCTCTGCGTGTCAGAGCGTAAATTGAGCTTCGTACAAACGACTTAGCAGAATACAAGAGAAGTCGGCTGCCTGAGTTACGCTGGGGCACACTACACTACGCTATATTGCGTAATGCAGCGTAAAACGTGAAATCATGGTTCAACTGGTTCTTGCCAACAACTTTGGGTCTTGACACTACACACCTTCTTTGTCTTGCTCTATCTTCTGAATTGTTGTCGCAAACTTCTGCCCGAATCGCGAATCTTCGCCTGAGGCCAATTCACAATTTCTATGGTGTTTCAAGCATAGATTAGTATGGCCGCAACATAGATCAATTGAATCTAGTGTTTTCATGATCAAAATAGGCTACAACTATAGCTAGGTATGGTCAAGCAAGGTTCTAGGCTTTCAAGCTTGTTTCATAGCCATTCAAAGTGTTGTGGCACTGGGCAAAGTTGACCAAAATCATAATTACACTAGGACTACACTACCCAACATAGTATTGACTTTTCTTAGCAATTGGAGAAATGTTTTGTCTTTTCATGATTAAACAAGGTTAAACTATGGCTATCTTCAAGGTTTTAATATTTTTGAACTTCACAAGTTAATTTTTTGATCATTCTGAATGTTGTATTAGTCAAACCACCATGGGTTAGAGACTACATAGGGGCTATGTAGGCTAGCATAGTTGAGGGTTGCCTTAGTGTAGTACCATGTGAATATTTACTTTTGATGGAATTTTGTGGCCAATTGACTAAGTTTTTAGGTTCTAGAGTCACTAGTGATTATAGCTATGGTTTTGTCTCAAGATGGTTGATTCTAAAGGTTGTTTGGATGTCAAAATGATCATACATCACTAGACTAGATTGGGCAGCATAGTCCTAATGTAGATGTGGGGTGTATGGTGATTTTTGGCCATTTTTGACATAGGTTTTAAGATTTAATAACTCTTGAAGTCTTCAACCGGGTGTTGGTTTTGACATGATGTATTAGAATGTTGGTTTGACATGTTGGTGATCTATTTTGGTGTTTCCATAGGTGGACTGTACTAGCTAGTGTAGTCCTAGGATTCTCTAGCATAGTCACAAGCTTCATGTATATTTTGGGTGAATTTGGTTGCACTACTTGTTATTTTGAGAATGTTGAAAGTCCTAGAAAGATGTAGATGAAAGATATGATAGTTTAGAGGTGGTTAGTTGCATTTGGTGATCATCCCTAACTCAACTACACTAGGACTACATTGGCCAACATAGTCAAGGTCATCCTTAGTGTAGTTTGAAAATGAGAGTAGTTTTCATCTAGGTTTTAATTGGTAATTTTCCATTTCAAGCTTACCAAGAGTTCTTAGAAGGTGTGGTATCCAAGGTATGTCATTTTAACTATAATTTTTGTTTTTTGATATCCACTCAAACACATCTATGCTAGGACTACACTAGCTAGGATAGATGAGCCCATCCCCAATGTAGCCATAGGTTTGGGGTAGAGTTTGGCTTGTTTTCAATAAGTTATTTGTTATTTTAAGGTTACTAGTGGTTCTAGAATGATGTAAAGGTTAAGGAATGTCACTTTGAAGGTTATTTAAGGTATTAAATGGTCAAACTCTTATCAACTATGCTAGGACTATGTTGACTAGCATAGTTGATATAGGCTTAAGTTTAGTTAATGCAAGATAGGTGATTTTGTAGTCTCTCAACTAATCTTGTGAAGTTTTAGAGCTATTAGAGGCTTAGGCTAGGGTTTGGTGCATGGTGTGGAAATTTTAGATTCAATCAGGAGTTTGGTTTCTGGTAAAACACATCATCCCACTTGTGACTATGTTGGATAGTGTAGTCACTATTGGCCAACATAGTTACTCTAAATAGCAAGTTTTGGTATGAATTTTGGCCTTCCTTTGTGTTCAGTTTTCATCAATGTCAACACTTGATTTTTCATTTTTGAAATAAGGTTTCATGACATGCATGGATGGTTGTGAGGTGGGTTTTGGAATTATTTGGGATTTGGAATCCATTTCAAGACTTTTGGATGCTGAAACCCTAGTGTAGTCACCATGGATAAGCTAAAAACCCAAGTGTTTTAGGATTTCCATTGGCTTGTTACATAGGCACCTAGTGGGTTACACCTTAAATTTGAGTTATTACATGAATTTATTTCCTACTCAGCTAGCATAGTCACACTTTTCAATTGTAATCATTATGTTCAGTGGAACTTGAATGAGTGTTTTGGAAAACTAGGGTTTTGGTAGTGGATGCATAAATTTAGGAGTGGTTTTCTTATGTTAGCTTTACACAAATCATTCTTCTCACACCTAATTTCAATGTTACCTAGTCATTCTACATCCAAAAGTAGGCATAGTTGCCAGAAGGCCTCCTAGAAGCTCAAGGATTTTAGTGGTTTTTGCATTATTCATCAGCATGTCTAAGAGGAAGTCTTCAACCAACAAGAATCCAGTCCTAGAGGAGGTGGATGTAGCCACCAAGAACCTTTACAACCTTAAATGACTAGTGATTGATGAATAATCCACTACTATGACTCCTAGGTACACAAATCCTTGCTATTTTATGAGAATTTTCACTAGAATCCTAGGTGCTTTTGGTTGTGTGGGTTTGTGTGTTGGGTAGATTTAAAGTTTACAAAATTCCTACATTAAATCTAGGCTAGGTTTATGAGTTTTCAATGTTTCTTTGGCTATGAGATTAGTGTATATTAAATTAAAAATTTATTTCAATCTTTTCTATGTGTCTTTCTTATGTTTTGGGTAACAAAGAAACACCAATTTTATTTTATTTTTCTTTTTTGTATGCAAATGATTTAGAAATTTTAGTTTTTATTGACATGGGGTTGTATTACTTTGTTTAACTATAAAATTGATTTTTGAACCACTACGTTCTAACTTACAATGATTTCTTTAAGAATTTTTCCATAAGCTAGTGTATAGTGGGTTCTCAATTTTTGGCCATTTTTCATGTTAATTTGGTATTTTTTGTGTGAAAATAGTTAAGAATATTCTAGATTTTAGGTTTTGGATTTTTGTTTTTTAATTTAATGATTTCAATGGCTATAGAATCACTAAATTTTGATGTGTTGTTAATTTATGGTGAATCTTTTCATGAACTCGCAATGTGGGATTTTGGCTTTCACAATTTTCTTCATGCTACTTTTGCTTTTTTTTTTCTTTTTTTTTTTGCAAAAAATGGATAGGAATTTTTGTATTTTCTATTTTTTTTCTTTCTTAGTTTATCATTTACCAATTCCAATGGCTATGGAATCACTAAATCCTAATGTGTGGTTAACCTTTTGGTGAATTTTTTAGTGAACTCGCTCAAAGTGGGATTTTAGCTTTCATGGTTTTATTCATGTTATTTTTGCATTATTATTTTTCCAAAATGATTGAGAATTTTGTGTTTTCTCTAGTTTTGGGTCTTTTCTTTATCATTTAATGATTCCAATGGCTATGGAATCATCAAATTTGAATGTATGATTAATTTTTGATGAATTTTTTCATTGATGGATGTAAAGTGAGGTTTTTAGCTTTGATGGTTTTACCCTTGTGAAGATGGACAATGTTGGCACTTTGAAAGGTTTTTCCATCCAATGTCCCAAGTTTCTAGGGATGCTTTAAGGTGTTAGGGATGGTTTGGAAATTGTTCCAAAATATTTTAAAAGTTTTTGATGTTTTTAATCAATGGATTACTATAGCCATTTTCTCAATTTTGTGTTGTTTAATTTATGTTGAATTTTGTTATGATTTTATGTTGTGTTTTAAATATTTACAAATCTTGGAACTTCAGTGTAGATGTTAAATTTTCTTCAATTTCATGCCCAAATAATTCCCAGCCTTAGAAAAAGCCTTTTGGTTCTACTTTGTTATTTTCAACCAAGTATAAACTGTTTCATACAGTTGTAGTTTTGGCTATGAAAATTGCAAACCTCCTTGTCTGTACAAGCAACGTTGGTGTTGGTTGTGTATTTTTATGATTATGTTCAAATGTTGTTAAGGCCATTTACATGATTTTTTTAGTTTTTAATAGTCATTTTAATTTTTAGAAAATTTTAACTAGCCTTTGTACAGTTTTTACTATGGCTAATCTCACCACTAAGTAGGATGCCTAGTAAACTTTTGTGAAATTCAAATTGGTGTTTTGGGATTGTTGTAGTAAGTACAAGCTAGTTTTCATGTTTTTGATGTTTCTACATAAAAATATTCATAACTTTTTATGTATATCTTTTCATGAAACTTCCATCAATTATTAGTAAGCTACTTGGTTGTATTTGGTTTTTCATGAAAATCGGTCCTAGGTTTGGTTTTGGTTCTAAGTATTAAAACTATGGATTTGGTTATTTGGTTTACATTAAAACATTGACTTTGAAGTCGTAGTAATTTTGGTTATTTAGCATGTGCTTATATTTTGTTATACTTATTTATGGTTTTGATGTTGTTATTGTTTTGTGTAGGGCCTTCCTCAAACCCATCGTAGTGATTATTGAGCTAGTGGGACTACTTTCTTGCATCTACATCCTAAGGTCTAACACCTCATCTAAACACATGACATTGGAATGTGGCTCATTGTGGTTTAGACTAGGGGTGAAGAAGTTCATGGCCTTCTTATTTTAGAACTTTAATGTGATGGTATTGTCACACCTAGCATCTCATACAATGGCCATCATCATTGAAACTCTATTACCCAGGTCCTCCAACTTGATCATCAATTTTCTTAAAGATGATTTTGAAACACTTGTAGAGGGTGAAGTGCTTGATGACACTTATACAAGAGGCACTCACAAGCTATACAAGATTTGGAACATGCCCAAGTTCAACTTGTATAATACCAACAACACACTACTAGTGAGTCACCATGCCCATATGCTATTTTAAAACCCTCTTGGTACTGTTTACTATATGGAATGGTAAGCATGACTTTAATTTTTCATTTTCTGGCTATTATATATTAGTTATTTTTTGGTATATTTGTAGGTACAAGGTTGATGATAAAGGCTTTATCAAAAGTAACCAACTACTACCCTTGACTCAAATGGCATTAGATGTCTTTGCCAAAAGTCTGATAGTTAGGCTCGTAGTGGTGGAGCAACTCAGAGGTGACTTGGGTAGGTATACCACATGTTATTCAAATGCCTACCAAAGGTGTTTAGCCAATGGGACAACACATGATTGGTAAGACAAATTAGATCTTTCCTACATACCCATTGAGGCCCTGATGCTACCTTCTTCTAGCAAGAAAGGTAAGAATTATTTTGTTGTTTTTATTTTTGTTTTCATGTTAACATCTTCATGGTTGCATGGTTATAAGTATTTTATGCTTTAAGTGTGTAAGAGATTTTATTGGCTTTGATTGGTTATAAATTTAGTCTTAATTAGTTATACTTATTATATTTTGATTTTGTGTGACTTGATTATGCCTAAGAAAATTAGCCTCTTGTTGTATTGTAAGGGATAGCACCTCCTCCACCATCATGCTGGTCATTTAGGATGCTCTAAGAAGAGTTTAATCCTCAAGTATGATGAGGTGGATTCAGCATAGCAGTGGTTAGCAATTAGGGTGTCCAAAAACATCCAAGAAAATATCACTAACGCATGTTTTCTTAATATCTTCATGGTCTTTAGCCAAAACATAGCTACCCCTAATATAATGAACATCATTGAATCCTTTGACAAAGGTTTGAAGAAGTTCATCATCCAAGTTCATGGTGTGCCTATCATCTTGGCCATCAAGGAGTGCATCTTCAATGATATCTTTGGCATTCCTCTGAGGGCATAAAAACTGTTACTAAAGCAGGTAAATAGGGGGATCATTGGGAGGATGTGAAGAAGTGGTTAGACACTTGTCACAGTCACAAAGGATTCTCTCTTAACCAATTCAAGTTTGAAGAAGCTAGAGAGGTATATCCCTTATTTTTCTCCTAGTGGTTTCCTATGTTTTTATCATATGGAAAGGTCATGGACATTGAGTAGGCATGGACCATGAAGAAGGTCCTCTTAGAATGTGCTTAATTTAACTAGGCTACTCATTTGGCTTCTAGGCTATGTGGGAAGATCCTTAAAATCCATGACAACCTTATGATGAAATGCCACATGCATTATGCATTCTTTGTAGCATATATAAGGAGATTCATGGAGTTCTTGGTGGTGAGAAAAGATAAAAAATGGGTACGAAAAGATCCATTCCCACTCTCCAAGCCATGGGTAAAACATTTTTACCCCACCATGCAAGCTTAGAACCAACCATAGGATGTTAGGAATTACTATCGGTTACCACTAAGGGACATAGTGGTAGGCATTGTGATTCCTTTAATATCATGGGAATTGAGCCCTAAGTTAAGTGTGGGAAAATTGAAAGGGCTAGTACATTATAGGCTAAAGCTAAAGGTGTAGCTAGAGCTAAACTAAAAAGGCCCATGGTTGAGGAAGCAGGCCTAGTAATTGAGCAACACTCCAAGAGAAGGTTTGTTGTTAGACTCAGTCAAGCATGCAACATGGTTATAGGTATGTTTTAGTTTATTTTATGTTTTATTTATTCTACATTATTATATTTTATGTTGTAAGGCTATATTATTATTTTTTTAACCAACATATGCTAAGTTATATTACATTTTTCTCTTGTTATTCTTGTAGGTAAGCAACAACAATTGGTGGCCCAAGTAGTAGCAATAAAGGTAGAGTAGGAATGCCTACAAGAGGAGCTCCTACAATGCCATGAGGATTAGGGGTTATTCAATGTCCAATTGGATGACTTTAACACCATATTTTATGCCTCATAGCTAGGTAAAACCCTTGTCATCATCCTAGATCATGCTTTAGGTATGTATGCCTTTATTTTGTATGTTTAAGTTTGATTGTTTTATTCTTAGGCTTTATTTTAGCCATTAGTTGACTATTACACCTACCATAGTTGTTGAGCCTCAACCTACTATCTTAACCTCCACATTTCTCATGAAGCCATGGGTAAACGCTCTTGATAATAGGGAATTCATGTGGGGGATGGCTAAGGACATCATTGATTGATTTCAGAAGGTTGATCTTGATGTTGGAAAGAACTCCTATCTTTTGATCCCAAGTTAATTTTGGGATCAAACAAACTAAGTTTCCAAGCTTCCAAAGCTACAAACTAAGCTTTCTTAACTGTTTGGCCAATTTTGGATAGGTTTAAGGGTTATTTGATGTCATGCAAGGTCATACCTCCTGATCCACATAGGGCAGTGTTGTTGTAGCATGGATGAGGGGGCCTGGGAGATTTCATGGCTAGAATGAGGTTAAAAGAATGCAAACATAAGGTTGTTGGAGTTCTAGGCTTCACCAGTGTGGGTATTTTGGTTTATGGAGGTGTTGATATACTACCAAAAGTGACTA
Organism: Gnetum montanum; assembly: GCA_015680685.1. Taxonomy (NCBI): domain Eukaryota; kingdom Viridiplantae; phylum Streptophyta; class Gnetopsida; order Gnetales; family Gnetaceae; genus Gnetum; species Gnetum montanum. Next base: position 793,052 of record MNCI01017890.1, on the reverse strand, counting down.
AGAAGCTCATCCATACTAGATCCACACTGCCTAGCATGGATATATTAAAAATACTAGATCTAGGATGGTTTGACAAAAAATTGACCATGCATGTCAACTCATAGGGTTGCTAGTATCAAGGACTAGTGATGAGATGCATTTTCACAGGCTGCGATATCGCGTACGCGATATCATGTTCGCCACGATATCGCATCCCCTGCGATATCGTGTACGCGATATCACTGCGTGCCGTCATATCTATAAATAAGAGGCGGCTCTCCCTCATTTCGCATCCCAAATTTAGAGTAGCGAAGCTCTGGTAGTTTGATCCCTCCAGAGTTAGTTTTTTCCCGTGTCTGTCCGCAGTGTGGTGAATGTAATTGTACGGTGTCTTTATTCGAGTGTGCCATACTTGGACACGCACATGACCGGTAATAAAGATCGAGATTACTTCATCATTACAGCATTCACTTTGTTATTTTGTTTGTTATTTATTTAATGTTATTTATTGCTTTCATAGCACAGTGTGAGTACGACTTGACTACAAGCATCTACGGGTGTGTACAGCTAATTAAGGAATCGGTTACTCATCGCAATTAGTCTCTTACCCTTAAACTTATAGAAGCGGAACGAGTACGACTTGATTACGAGCATTTAAGTGTGACTGCTTGGTAGCCCAGTGGTGTAGCTAGGGGGATCTACGCTTGGTAACCTAGTGGCATATTTGGGATCTACACTTGGTAATCCCAGTGGCGTACCTAGGATCTATGCTTGGTAGTCCCAATGGTAGTCATGCACGAAGTCCAAGATGTGTACGATTGATCAAGGAATCGGTTGCTCGTCGCACTTAGGCTAGATTAGAATTTCTTAACCTTTCCCTCATAGCTTAGTTTAGTTAATATTATTTTCCATTGCCATCAGGAGTAGTGTAGATTAGGAAACACATCATACACCTCATCTAGACTAAACCATACGTGACATATGCAAAACTAGTCTAGGTGGGAAGATAGTGAACTGCGACCTAAGGATAACTATCTAGGTGCCATGACTAGTCCATCTGCAGAGTTCGACCAGATTGCGTGTGCAATGCTCGTTTCGTATGGTTGAGTGTAGGGGTACCTTACCACTCATCATTGGCGCCGTTGCCAGGGATGGTGCTAGTGATCTAGATTAGTTATATCATACAAGTCGTTGTATGGAACTTAACGATATATCTCTTAAACAAGAAGTAATTATAAAAAGTCACATAAATTCACACACAACAATGCCTCTCCTAGAAGATGATAATAACGCCACAGTTAGTGAGGAAGTTCATTGGAGAACCAATGAGCTATATGACGATGAAGATTGGAGTATACAACCTGAAGTGGGAGTTTCCTATAAGCATGAAAAAAAACAACGTCATCACAATGCACAAAAGCCTAACTTACCCGATGATGATAAACCCCCACTGGCCACTACAAGCCTAACGAAAATACAAGAGGCTATTCGAATCTCCTGTAGGCATCGTAAAGAGAGCCGTCTACCCAGGCTCAATTTAAACAACTTTTCAAAATTTTCAGGAGGCTATGACTTAGATCCGCATCAACATTTACTGGCCTTCTACGATGCCTGCACATGGAATAACATTGATAACAGTTGGCAAAAATTGAAGCTCTTTCTGATGACACTCATTGACCAAGCTAAAGTATGGGATAGATCATTAAAACCAACTTCGATACGATGCTGGTCAACAATGGTAGAGGTCTTTAATGAAAAATATCAAACCTACGCGAGAGTGTCAGCCTTGAGGAAACAAATCCAAGGATGGAAATAAGTAAAACATGAAACCTTGGACATGGCGTTAGAAAGATATTATTCACTATTAAATAACTGTCCAGGCCATGGGTTTTCCGAGGAAAGGCTAATGTTCCATATCGTTGATGGGCTACGTAATGAAATAAGAGAGACCTTAGGAATGTATGCCTAAGGTCAATTATACCAACTACGAACTCATCAAATCCAAGAGCTTATTAACCAGGTAGCAAAAGAAGAAGGAGAATTAGCTACATGAGAGAGTGTTGAAAAACATCAACGAGACCAAAAAATTAACTCAACAAAGGTCCATGATCATAACAAGGAGATATCGACAAATCTCAAGGTGGAAACATCCTCTTTGCCAATACAACAATTGTTAGAAGAAGCCGAGGCAAAGATCAACAAGATGTTGGAATGGATGAATCAAAAGTGTGGAGAATATATCAATATCATTGGAGATAGAATTTTGACAACCCAAGAAGTAGGATGAAACAATAGACATTCAGAAAGAAAGAATGAAGGGAATAAGCGCTCAACTACTAATCATACATATGAATGCAACATATGCCTGTATGATCACCCCAAGGGCCAATGCCCAATATTGTTACATCTACATGAGAATTGGGGAAACACATTACATCCAGAGTTCGTACAGAGATACTGTGTTAGACCACAGTGGCAACAGTCCCAATCGTGGGGGAATCCATCCTTGGACTGGAGGCACCCTTCACATTTTCTGAATCCAACTACTTATCACGTCCAACACCCGGTTTCTTCAACTAGGCCAACATACTCTACCTCACTACAATACCATTCTCCACAATACTATCAGCCCATACCTCCAACACAACCACCACCTTATACACCTTATCCTCCTTCTAACTTTCAGCATTCTCATCCTTTCCCTCCTTCCACAATGCCACCAACTATTCCTAAGGTGTTTGTACCACCGCAACCCACGAACAACACTTGTGCTACTGCTACTAACCGCAGTGAAGAGCCTCCTCAACATCAAAGGTGTCCTTTCTTTAAACACGGCCGTAGGAAGGGACAACATAACTCTGAGGCCATTGCATCTTCCAACCCAGCACAAGTCCAATAATGTGGTGCACCCTTACCTTCGAACCCAACGCCTCATGTAACTTCATCAGGGCCACCAACTTACACTCCAACAACCATACAGCCCAATGAACACAACCATGAGAGGCATTATCACAATCCTTGCATACCATCTAATGGTCACAAACATCATGGTGGATCAACTTGTTATCCAGGAACTACATCGTATAAAGTGCCCCACTATGCTTATTACAATCAAGTGTGTGAACCCCAATGGGGTAAGTATAGACCAGCCCCAATACTTCCAACATGCAAGGATCCTCATTTTCCATTTATTAATCCTTGCCATCCTCAAATGATTAGTTATGGGGGATATCCCCCATTTCAATAACAAGCAGGATTAATAAATATTCTATTTATTTTTCATTTTCTTTAATTTTATAACTTGTTGTTTTCCAGTTTTTCATTTTTCAACTTTTTGTTTTATCTTTTTGTGTGTTTTGTATTTTCACATTTTTGTAGTAATCTCATCTACGAATAAAACACTCATGTGGATCATTGGTTGAGGTGTGTTTTATGTTATTATGTCATGAGTGATCAATTATTTGAAACAGTGAGCCCACTACACCCACTCATCCACTCTATAAATAAAGAGGTTCTGTTCGAGGGTACAGTGATATTCTTGAAATTTCTAAACTTAAAATTAATTTTGTGTTCATTGTACCCAGAATGAAGAAGGATGGACCAAGAGGGAATGATTAGGGTGTGACATCAAGGGGACTTGTGGATTCTCTTTGGTGACATCCGTGGGAGTTATCATGCAATGTGGTTGTACTAAGATCCTTGTAGATCTAATGAAAAATGGGAGTAAGAGTAATCAAAAGGGCACTTGAACATCAAAAGCTGTTCTAGGGGGTCCCACTGGAAAGACATGCACCCATGCCTGAAGGTTGGTGGCTTCTCTAGATTCAATAAAGTGAAAAAAAGAAAGAGTAGAAAGAGAAAAGAAAAGAAAAAAACAAAGTGCCATAAAACAAACATCACTCCTCCCTTGTACTAAACGCCAAGTGATAGTATGCCTTGTTGTTATGGTACTCTCATAGTTGTTCATCATGGGGTGAAACAATGCGATGTCACTATTTAGAGGAATGGACTTGGTCCTGATCTTGGAATGCTGGGTTAATGACATGTTAATCATGATTTACACGTAGGATTCATTGTGCCCTGGGTCAGTTACCTCATGTCCCGATCTCTACGATCCCTTTCTTTGCTTCATCTCATCTCACTGTTCATGTAATTGTAGTTCGTGACCCATGTAACATAGAATTTTCACCTCATTCTAGTGATGTGTGTGTTTTGTGGAGTTAGTGCGGATTACATTTAACCCTTCTAGTGCCCACAAACACTTTAAGTGTGGTTACACAAGGGCATTACAGGTTGAAACCTGCTTTGGGGAGGACCCACTTGTGTAATTTTTCATAATCTTCACTAATTCTCTAGTTCAAACACACAATTTCTTACCCTCAGCTTAATTTTTCAGTTTATTTTCTTTCCCTATTATTATCCCTCTCAATTTTCAAGTTCCGATGTACCATTACATTCCCTTTTCTTCATAACCGCCAAATTTCCAATTGTTCAAATTCACATCATTATCATTCAAGTGTCTCTCAACTTCATGTAATTACCCTTGCATCCCTTAATATTTGACAATGTCCTTCATATTTCACTCTAATTTCAAGAACATCATTAAATTTTCGGTCTTTTTCTAGTGTCTCACATTAGTTACAACGTGATATTGCATACGCGATATCGCGTCCCACGAGATATCGCGTACGATACATCAAGTACACGATATCGCATCCCCTATTCCTATAAATAGGGGCCCCCGCCACAACACTTAGCATCATTTTGCCATTTCTACGGGGGAAGTTGTTGAATTTTTCTCTGTGACTTGCGACTGTGTGACCCTTGGTTTTTCCATCATATCTCACATGTTGATGCTCCGATTTTTGTTCCATTTGAACTTGTTTGAACCCGGAGTGTTCAGTTTAGTCGTGGGGGAGAGACACTTGCCGAAAAGTGCCTAACTTTTTTGAAATTTGTCATCACCCAAAGGACATAAATTAGGGTAATTAATACTAACACTTAGAAACATTGTGCCAAATATTATATAACCCTTATGTACATCGGGAGATTAACAACGAAACCCACCTAAGTCATAGGACCCATCATTCTAATTTTCGGGCACGATCACACGTTATAATATCTGATCTTCAATTTAAGGCAAGTAGTAAGGTATAACTTGATTTCCAAAACAACCTTACTAACGTTGGCCCGTGTGATTGTAGAATGGCTCCAAAACGTGCACAGTAGGAGGGTCCTGTCCAAGGTGGAGCGAAATAACCTTGGAGAGGCAGAAGGCAAGGTCCTGCCAGACAACATACTGAACAGGAGGTGCATTCATTCAGCATCCATCAAGAAGAACCTCCTACCCAATGATCCAAGTAGGTAGAAGGAGGAGCTGCTTCTGCGCCTGAACCGGGACAACAACTCATGTTGCCCCAAGAATGTGTTCAGACTATACATGAGAAGCCCACATTCGCTGTAGTGATTGTGGAACTTAACTTCAAGTCTTTTGCAGAGTTAGCTCCTGAGTCTGTTAGGGATCACCTCAAAGGGTCTCCCTTATGGCCTGTCCTCTCTGAAAGCAGTGCCTGGTACTTAGGCGAAACATATCTATTCTGGCACAATAAGGAGCAAGGCACCACAGTTAACATTTGTGGTGTGACAGTAGATTTTTCTGCATAGGCGATTTTGGAAGTGTTAAACCTTCCGAATTCAGGCCCCCATATTACTCAGTTATCTACTTGATCAGACCCTGATGTGTGAAAGGATTGGTTAGAGAAGGCTTATGGCAGAGATAAAGCTTTTGGTGAGCTGATGACAGAAGAGCGGGTTTATTTCAAGATCGGAACCTATCACCTCTTCCCCACAAAAGGTTTAAAAAGAATATCAACGTATGTGGAAAGAGGATGTGCAGTGTTGATGGCAAAGGTTAATGCTAACCTTCCCCATCTATATTTAATGGAGATCCTAAGGTGATTCGAAGAACGCAAGTCAGGGAAGATGGCATTGCCTTTTCCCTGTCTTATCAGAAAACTGTGCCAACGGGCTAGTATTCGGGGGTACACAAATGAAGTCCTCCGTAAGGCCCAGAATGCTTCTTATGCAGAATTATTAAAAGTGCCAGCCCAAGAAAGAGCACTGGCAAGGAGCTGGAACCTGAAGAAGAAGAAGAACAGATGACTGGATCTCCTACAGTGATTGGAGGGCCATTGTGGACACTTACGCTTTCGCCCACCAAGCTGAAATTAAGAACCAGGACCTGCAAATCCAAGACTTAACAGAGTACATGGAGTTGGCAAACCTTATATATGCCAACCTTGCCATGTTAATAGCAGGGTGCTTGAGATCAGAGCTCGAGTAGCAGGTAGCTTCCACCCATCTCAAATATGAAGCAGAATTTGTAGAGTGCAAGAAGCTGGCTGAAAAACTAGATGTCGTAAATTTTGAACTTGTGGTGGTAAAAGAAAGCTACCAAGGATAGAAAGACGTGGCAACCAACTTGGCTCAATGGCTAGCAGACCTTCATGAATACAAAGACAAAGCCAGAGCCTACAAAGAGGAATGATGGGTGTTCGCGGCATGGTACGTCAAAGCTAATCAGATGTTTCCGCAACTACCTTGTCCGTGGGAGGTGCCAACTCCATCAAACATAGGAACACTCGCATGGACGACACAAGACCCTCGAACTGAAGAGGAGAAGCTCCAGGCTATTCTTCAATGCCATCAAACTTTAAAGCTTGGAGCATGCGACAAAGGGAAGGCACCTATGGAGGAGCCACCACCACCAGGAACTACATGAGTTCCTCATTTTTGTAATAGTGTAGGATTTCTCTGTGTCATGTCTTTCCCACACTGTGGAGTTGTTTCATTTGTTTTTTTGTTAATAATCCCATACCTATCCACTGTGTAATCAATGAAGCTTGTTCTCTTGGTAACTCAAGGATGAGTTTTTATTCAGTCGTGGGGGTATGATGAGACACGTTTTGCACAGGTCGCAATATTGCATCCTCCACGATATCGTGTCTTCCCCTACGATGTCGCATACGCAATATCGCTGCGTGTCGTCATATCTATAAATAAGAGGCGGCTCTCCCTCATTTTGCATCCCAAATTTAGAGTAGCGAAGCTCTGGCAGTTTGATCCCTCCAGAGTTAGTTTTTTCCCGTGTCTACCTGCAGTGTGGTGAATGTAATTGTATGGTGTCTTTATTTGAGTGTGTTGTACTTGGACACACACATGATCGGCAATAAAGATCGAGATTACTTCATCATTGTAGCATTCACTTTGTTATTTTTTTTGTTATTTATTTAATGTTATTTGTTGCTTTCATAGCGCAGTGTGAGTACGACTTGACTACGAGCATCTACGGGTGTGTATGGCTAGTTAAGGAATCGGTTACTCATCGTGATTAGTCTCTCACCCTTAAACTCCTAGAAGCGGAATGAGTACGACTTGATTATGAGCATTTAAGTGTGACTGCTTGGTAGCCCAGTGGTGTAGCTAGGGGGATCTACGCTTGGTAACCCAGTGGCGTATTTGGGGTCTACGATTGGTAATCCCAGTGGCGTACCTAGGATCTATGCTTGGTAGTCCCAGTGGCAGTCATGCACGAAGTCCAAGATGTGTACGGTTGATCAAGGAATCGGTTGCTCGTCGCACTTAGGCTAGATTAGATTTTCTTACCCTTTCCCTCATAGCTTAGTTTAGTTAATATTATTTTCCATTGCCATCAGGAGTAGCGTAGATTAGGAAATACATCATACACCTCATCTAGACTAAACCATACGTGACATATGCAAAACTAGTCTAGGTGGTAAGACAGCGAACTACGACCTAAGGATAACTATCTAGGTGCCACAACTAGTCCATTTGCGGAGTTTGACTGGATCGCGTGTGCAACGCTCATTTCATATGGTTGAGTGTAGGGGTACCTCCCCACTCATCACCTAGGGTTTGAGATTAAAATTTAGTAGCTTCAAGTGTTTCTAGGTGGTCTTTTAGGTTAACCCTTGGAGCCATATTGACCAATATGATTCCAAAGTGGATGATCTAAGGGAATAAACTTTTTGCAATTTTTGGTTAGTTTTGTGTGGTTTGAAGGCTATGGGATATGGTGATAGGATTCTTAGGGTAACTATGCTATAGTTTAAAGTCATTTTAAGGTGTTTATAATCCCCCATGGGCCCTCTTTGAGGCATCAATGCTAGACCCATGTTGGATAATGTGGATGAGGGGGGTGCTCAACATGGGATCATGGGTGGTCATGAAACAAGGCCTATTCTAGCAAGTTTTAATTATTAGGATCCCATAGGAGGTGAAGAGGTTAACATATTTTGATTTCAATGTAGACCTTAAGAGTTTTAAGTCATATCCTCCTCATCTATGATGGGGCAATGTTGCTAAGCATGGAGAAGGTCCCCTCCCCCACCAACATGGCTCCACTTGCATACATCATTTTGGCCACTTTGAATAAGATTTGATAAGACTTAAAAGCTACAAAGGGTTTTAGGGATCAAGGGTTAAGATCTAATGTCAAAATCAATCATTCTAAGAATTTCTTAATGCCTCATGTAGTCATTCCCCCCTTAGTCACACTGGGTAGTGTGGCCCTAGCATGGATGAGAGGGGGATGATATATTTTTGTCATTTTTAGTCGATTTTGAGGCATATAAAGGTTTTGGAAGGTTCTAGTAGGGTTTAGAGGTCAACAAGGTAGGTCATGGCTGCTCAGTTGGTGCATTTTGTTATTTTATCGTTGCATTCGTGGCTTGAATCGTTTTCATTCAATGTTACCCATGTAGTGGGTTAAGTGCGATGGTATATCATGTACCTTTTGAGACAATGGTGCAATGATAGATGATTGTTTTTGCTTCATGATAGAGACAAGTTTTTCTCAAAACAGCATGGTTCTTCATGGTATGCTCTTGGTGGCCTAAATCCTTTAGCCTAGGATGGGCTTGGGTAGCATTCCCAAATACCATATATGTTACCATATATGAATGTAATCCTATCCTTGGGTGTGTGGAATGTATCCTTGTGATATTCTCAATTCAATTGTATGCAATCAAAAGTGCTAGATGTATTGCCTATGTGACTCAGTTGTCTTTGGTTGTAGGCTATGCCACACACTATGACAAGGCCAAGCTTGATGTATGGTGTTTTCCTAGTGCTTGTTTTGAAGCACCCTTACTATATGTTGTAAATGGCCTTTGTGCTTTGATGTATAATTTTGCTGAAAATATCATGATAAACGCTTCAATTGTGTAATGAATGGACCAGGGCATGTTCTTGCCCATTATGCTCATGAACTGGTGCCATGTGTTCTTGATGATGTTGGCATTCCTGAATTGTGTGTGCTTGGTGAACGTCCTTGAGACAAGACAAATCTTGAAAACACATTCTCTTATGTTCCTACACTGGCAAAGATCTTGTCCACAGATGATCAATGGTGACTAAAATTCAAATCAATGTGATGTCTAGCGGTGGATTTGAGTAGAGTTCTGGGTATTGGCACCTAGACTTGCTCTTCCATGTTGGATGAAATCATGGAGCAGTTGTCCAAATGTTGGGATGGTGGTCCTTCCCTAAATAAATGATGTTAAAAATACAGAAATTTATGATCTCTTGGTGGCCTTGCTTGGTGGGCTTGAATGTGCTCAAAACACTTGAGCCGATGCTCTCATGATTGGGGCTTTCTAATGATTTGTGCATGTTGGTGGGCTCTCATGACTAACTGCTTTTGGTTCTTTGGAGAGCTATGATGTGCTCTCATATATTGGGACTTATTGGTGCTTTTGTGATCTATGGTGTGATTCCATGATAGGGGACTCGTTGTGCCTAATAGGCTATGGTGTCTTGCTGAATTTTCCCATGTACTCTGTCCCTTGTGTACACTGATGTATCACATTGTCCCTCCCTGATGTATTGTCCCATGTCTTTGGTGTGATGTTAATTCATGTTGGTGTTCTCACCTCCTTGATGGGATAATAGAGTTGATCATGATATCACTTGGAGAATTCTTAATTTTATGAGGGGTCATTTTCCATTTCAATGGATGCCCTCTTCAATTTCTAAAATAATAAGGCAAGTGGTATTGAGATGGTTGTCTCCTATTTGGGGACCTAGAAGTAGTTGATGTTTGGACTTGTTCCTAGCAGTGGTCCCATGTTCGTGAACTCATGGGGCTTATTCTTAGAGACAGGATGTTGCTACCCTAGTAAAATTCATGAAACCTCCTTTGTGAGGTCATGTTGTAGATGTAAATTAAAGGTACATATTGTTCTTTGTGTAAGAAAGGCATGATCTTGTGTACTCTCTCAATTTGGGGGATTCAAAGGAACTTCCTTGTTGGGGTTCTCTGGTAGACCACCCTTACTGTAAACCCTTCAGGGGTGAATCATTTTGTGTTTGAGTTGTAAATGATGTTGATGAAAGCCCATTCCATGTAAAACTATCTTGAGGACCTGGTCCTCCTATGGGCAAGATGTGGTTGTTGACTTTGTCTATTGTTCAAGTTGAATGATAATATGTAGTGGTGCGGCCTTGTCCACCACAAATTGATGTAAATGGGCTTGACTGGGATGTATGAAATAAAACCCAGATCTCCCAAGATGAAACAAAACCCAGACCTCCCAAGATGAAACAAAAATCTCCATTGATAAAATTTCAAAGGGGATGTATTGCTTGGTGTTTCGAGTTGTTCTCAAGGTGAAAATTGAATTTGGATAAGACTTGTGAACCCATGTCCTCCCTCAACTGGTGACAATTCGATGATATGGTTTTATTGGCTATATAGACTACTTAGGCATGTATTATGGGTAAGGTGTAGCTGGGCTACTATACTTATCTATGGAAGAAACCTCCCAGAGAGGATCCTTCCTACAAGTGCAAAATCTAATGAAATGTGTTGATAATGAGATTGGTAGTCATTCTTGATATAGTGGGGAAATGAAAATTCTAGGAATGTTGATGTTCCTTGGAGAATTCATGATCTGATTACTCTCAGAGGTGACTCTATGTTTGTTCCTGGACCTAGTGTTCAGAAAATGGTGCTTGTCCCATTACTTGGTGTGGGAAGGATAGCTTTTATGTGGCAAATGTGGGTGATCCTTCTCCATGAAGGGGATATTATGGTTGCATTCGATGATGTGCTTATGGATGATATGAGACAAGTGATGGAGGATTGTCATGGGGTTGGCTACCTAATTGACCCTCCACTTGTTCTAACATTCGAGCAGGCATTCTCGATGTTGGACAATCACAAGATGTGTTGATGATAGTTGGGGCTTATTGTATGTTAGCCTCCTAGAGAAGTTTTCAAATAGATTTTTGGATCTTCTCTCTCATTGGAATACTATGGAATGATGAATAATGAATTGAGGTATGCAATGCTAGTATCTACAGATGGCAAGGTCAAGCTCAAAAGATCTGCCCTTGTACCTTGTTTGTAAGGGAGGACATGCTTGACTCCCTTCATACCAACTTGAATAAACATGATGAGAAAAAGAGAATGCGCATGGTACCAATGCATGTGGAATCAGTGCTTAGATGGTTGCACTGGTAAGACCCCATGGGTCTCAATGTGAGTAGTAGAACATGGAGTTCTGGCAAGCATGAGTTGCTTGCAGTGACATGGCTCTTTGGAGCATGTCCTCCCTCTTAGTGTGATGTTCCCAAGTCCCTCACCATGGGTAGTGACCTAGGTGAGCCCTTAATTTATATATATATATATCAATGGGTGCTGAGATGCCATACAAAGGAACTTGGAGGGACTTGTGGAAGAGGAGCTATCTTCTTGCATAAGAATGGGTTTACGTAAGAAGATATGTCTGTCGACCCTTAGAAGGGATGGATCTAGGGGATGCCTTAGAGATGTTGGCCCTTTGGGTTGGACTCTCCTGCTCGTATAGAGAAGGGAAGTCTTTGGGCTTCCTCCATTTTCCCTTTCGTTTCATGCAAGGAATTGGATGGAAGGACATATCAGGTGTTGGGGTTGGTACCTTCCTTCAAGCTTGGTGTCTAAGAAGTTGACAGATCCTCAAAATTGATGGAGTTCTCAACTGATTTATAAGTGTACACTCAAAGCTATCCTAGGCTCTACTCCGAGGATGTCGCTTCTTTGTGTGGGGGAGGATTGTGAGAGATGTCCCAGAGTGGTGGTTCTCTTGGGCTCTCCCCATGGTTCGGGGGCCATGGAACACTCTGAGGCATCCTTGGGTGACTCTCAAGTGTTAGAAAACCCACCCCAGCTTGGTGTTACCAAGCTAGCAATAGGACACCCTCCTGTTGTAACTCTCTTCTAAGTCCTCTTCATTCCCCTCTTCTCCATGGAGAACTACATGGCACTGATTCTATGGCAATCGTAGATATGTAGGTAGCCAAGACTGGATAGTTTTGGTGCAGTGCCAGGCCACACCTTGTACCTGATCGTGAGGGGTCTAGGGGTGAGGCACCTCCCCTTGTAGGTGCATTGTCTCCCCTCCCACCGATGTTGTCTACAAGGTTGTGTATGTGCTTGTTTTCATGGTCTTTGTTTTGGAGTCAGTTATCTTCCATGAGGTCTGTTGTCATGTACATTAAGAATTTGTGCTTCTACTTGCACTCACTCATGAGATGCTTGCTTTCTTGAGGCATATTCCCCAGGTCTTCTACCCCAGATCCATTGGATCTTCGTGTATTCCTTGGTGTGCCAGACAACGTTGGGGCAACATTGTTACAATTTATGTTGATTTTTTAGTATGTTTAAATGCTTGGGATGAGAGTGTTTACTTGTATCTAGGACATTCTATTCATTAAAATTATTATTTAACAAAATCGCATCCCCTATTTCATTGGTTTTTTTGTGGATCTAAGGTCATTTGGCTATTTTGGCTTTGTTTGATTAGGTTTAAAAATTTTGTTTTGGTGCTTTTTACCAGTTTTGGAAAAAATGCAAGCATAATTTTTAATTTATTTTTAGGAAATCAATTATCCATTGTTAAAATTCATAATTTTGGATTTTTAAGGCTATGTTAAATATTTCCATTGTTTGTCAATTTGTATGATTTGGAGTTGTAATTAGGGAGATTTGATCATTTTGGCTATGTTGCATTCTTGATGTTTGTGTTGTTTTCATATTTTCATAGAATTTTATGAATTTTTTTTGAAGAAATAGTAGTGTCTTTAAATTTTTGTTAAATGTGGATGCATAGGAATCAATTTAATCTTTCAAATGGTGATGGAATCACTCCTTTTGAAGCTAAAATGAATTTTGGAAATTTTTTTTGCTAACCCACATGAAAAGGGATTTTTTTTATGGCTATGGTCATGTAGATTAGGTCATGTTTTATGTAAGAATTAGCTATGTATTTTGGTTTTTCTAATTATGGCTACAAAGTTCATGATTTCAAGATTCCTTTAGTGATGGAATCATTAAAATCGGGGTTTAACTGAATTTCTCATTAAGGCTATGTACATCAAGCTTTGTTATGGCTGTATCCATTTTACCCCTTGGAGATGGGTCTTGATCATTTGATATATGAAAACCTTAAGGAAAATGGAAAACATAAGTTTTTTGTATGTGTGTGTGATTATTGTGCTTACAAGACAAAACTTTGGATCAAGATAAGAGGGTCTGCATAAGTTTTATGAGCATGGACAAGGAATGATGAATTCATCATGCAAAAGAAGGTTGAAGAATGAGGTCTCTAAGAAATAGTAGATATCTTGGCCAAATTGAAGGATGCATAGGAAAAGTAGTCTTCAATAAATAATAGACTTCTTTCCTTAGGCAACGATATCTTCCACTAGGCAAAGATGTCTTCATAGAATGAAAGCTAGTTTTAGAAAGGCATCTTTCACCAGACAAAGATGTCTTTTACAAATGGAGATTTCAAAATGAGGTCTTTCCCAAACAAAGATGTCTTTCTAGAATAGAGGGCAAATATAGAAAGATGTCTCAGGTACAAAGAAGACATCTTCTATGATCATTAGCTATCATTAACTAGTTGTTGCACAAGTTCCAAGAAGGATTTAAAAACATGGTAGCTATAAGAAGATATCATATACATTAGGAAAAGTGAAAGCTCTAGAAATATCATTATATAATCATTTGTAACCACTGTTTTTCCTCATTGTATTATCATTTGTCCATGATAAGTGTGTTGTAACTCAAAGTACATTGATTAGTAAACCAAGTTGCATTCATCCCTTGTAATTGTTATTCTTCCTTATTACCCTATAGGGTTGATGTGCTTCTTATAGGAAGGCATTTTAATTAAGATTGCCAAGATCTTGTGAGATTGAGTGGTTGGTGTTGCAACACAACACTCCTAAGTGGAGCTCAAGATTGTAAAGGTTGTGGAAGCCTGCAAATCACATTCCAAGCTTGATGTGACTTTGCAAGGTTGAGTGGTTGGTGTAGTTTCATAACACTCTATAGTAGGGCTTGAATATTATACAAGATGTGGACCCTTCAAACCATAATTTGAAAGGAATAAAGTCTAGAGGTGTGCTTGCAAACTACCCTATGATTGTAAATACCCAAGTTGGGGAACCACATCAAAATTGGTGTGATTCTTGTATAAAATAATTTTAAATTAGGAAACTTATTAATCCCCCCTTTCCAAGTTCAAAAATCCACAAGTGGTATCAAAGACTGGTACTCTTGCTCTCTACATCAATCTTCAAGAGTGAACATGGAAGGCACAATCAACATCAAACACATCTAGACAAAGAGCCTAATGTATGGCATCAACTAGTGTGTTCAATTCGTTTATTATATCTGTTGTAAAGGTAAGTATCTCATTTCCTTCCCTACATTCAGAAATATAGAAGAATATGCTTGTAAAGTTGACAATTTTTATGATTATCAAAGTGATATTTCCTTTGAGGAAATATTTTGTCATAAAATTCTCTCTTTCCAAAATTTGTGTATTGAGATAAAAGATGCATTGGATGCTAAGGAAATAAAAATTAAAATTCTTAGTGATGAATGTTTTTATCTCAAAAAGGAAAACTCAAACCTTAGGGTTGAGAATCAAAGACTAACAAATATGATTGAGCAAATGAACAAGAACTCTGGAGAAGTACAAAGACAAAGAAAGGTCTAGTAAATCTTCTAGACCAAAAACCTTGAAATGCATCTGTTGTGGTGAATACAATCATATTCAAGCTTTTTGCTATTGTAGAATGCATCACTATTCTTGGTCTTTGTAAAGCCAGACTTGAAAGAAAACCATACAGGTATGGAAAGAAAAACAACACAAGATTGAGAAGAATTTGATGTCACAAATGACTCTTTCAAATGACACCACTAGCATGTGCTATATTGATAGTGGATGTTCATGAAACATGATAGGTGACAAATCCTACTTCACCCACTTCATGGAATAGAATTATGGAACCATCCTCATTTGGAGATGACATGGAAGCACCTATAATAGGTATTGGTAGCATAGGAGGTAAAGGTAAGGGATTACTAGCTGTAAACAAAGTGTTTTTCATGGATGAATTAAAACATAACCTTCTTAGTATAAGTCAGATTTTTGGTTTAAATTTTAATGTTACCTTTTCAAAAGAAAATTGTAGAATACAAGATTTATCTACAGGGAATATTATGATTGAAGGATCTAAAAAAGAAAATGTGTATACCCCTATTTTTGGAAATTCTTCTAACATTGAATCTAAGTGTTTAGTAAGTTGTGCAGATGATACATGTCTTTGGCATAGGAAGCTGGGCCACATAAATAAGAAAATTCTTCAAACTTTGGTATCAAAGGAAATGGTGCGAGGTCTTCCTAAGATTAAAGTTTTTAATCTAAATACATGTGAAGCCTGTTAGAAAGGGAAACAAACAAAGATAAAGTTTAGTAAGAAAAACTACATTTTTCTAGCTCGTCCCTTAGATCTACTTCATATGGATAGGGTTGGTCCCATTCAAACTCTTATCCTAGGAAAGAAAAGATATTTTTTGACAATTGTTGATGATTATTCTCACTTCACTTTGGTAGCCTTTATATATCACAAAGATGAAGTATTTGATCATTTTTTTTTTGAGAATTAGCAATTAGATCTAGAAAGAAAAAGGATATGATATTAAAGTCATCAAAAGTGACAATGGAGGTAAGTTCAAAAATGCAATGTTTGAACAATTTTGTCAATTCAATGATGCATACATTGATTCTCTACTGCAATAACTCCTCAACAAAATGGAGTAGCTCAGAAAAAAATAAAATCTTGAATAAAATAGAAATAATGATATTGAATGATTGAAGTCTTCCTCATCACTTCTAGGTTGAAGCCATTAAGACTACTTGTTAGGTGTCCAATAAATTTTTGGTAAGACTATTCACTTCTAAAACTCCTTATGAATTATGCATTGGTAGGAAACCTTTGGTAGCTTATTTTCATGTTTTTGGTTGAAAATGCTATATTCTAAATGATAAAGATAACTTGAGAAATTTTGATGCAAAAACCAATAAAGGAATTTTCTTAGGTTATTCTCTAGTTAGTAGGCCTTACAAAGTATTTAACAAAAGAACCAATAAAGTAGAGGAAATCATAAATGTCAAAATAGATGATAATGACATTACTTTTCCTCAACTTGATGATGAAACTATTCCCATTCAAAAATTGTCTAGCCCCAACCTTAGTACAAGATGAAAAAAATTTAGAATCTAGTAGCAATCATGAAGAAGAAGAAAATGATGATGATCAAGAGATATCCCCTACTCAACCAAAAATTCCCAAACTTAGCAAAAATCATTCTCTTAATCATGTCATTGGGGAAGTTCAAGATGGTGTTCATATTAGATGCCAAATCATAGAAATTTTTTCCTTCTCTACATATCTCTCCCAACTTGAACCCAAAACCTTTAAGGAAGCTAAAAATGAGGAAGGATGAACTTATGATATGCAAGATCAACTTATTCAATTTGCTAGAAATTATGTATGGGAATTAACACCTAGGCCCACTAACAAACCTATTATTGGAACAAACTTGATCTTTACAAACAAGACTAATGATAATTGAAACATCATTAAAAACAAGGCTAGCTTGGTTGCCAAAGAATACAACCAATAAGAAGGAATAGATTTTGATAGAATGTTTTCTCCTATTGCCAAGCTAGAATGTATTAGACTTCTTTTTGCCTATGCTAGCATTAAAAACATCAAGCTCTATCAAATGTATGTCAAAAGTGCCTTCTAAAATGGAACCATATAATACAAAGTTTATATTGAACAACCTAAAGGATTTCTTGATTCCATCAAGACTGATCATGTCTACAAGCTTAAGAAAGCATTCTATAATCTTAAACAAGCTCCCAAAGCTTGGTATGAAAACCTTTCTTAACACCTCACATCAAATTGATTTGAAAGAGGTAAAGTTGATGTAACATTATTTCTTAAAAGAGAAGGTAAAGATCTTCTAATTGTTCAAATCTACGTTGATGATATTATTTTTGATGTTACAAACAAAACTCTTTGCAAGAAATTTTCTTATATCATGTAGTCTAAATTTAAAATAAGCATGATAAAAGAACTCAAGAACTTTCTTTGGTTTTAAATCTATCAAACAACTAATGGAACCTTGATATGTCAAACCAAATATGTAAGAGATCTTGTGCTAAAATATGGCTTAGCAGATGTCAAAGTGAAAGGTACTCCTATGGTTACAAATTCTAAACTTATTAAAGATGATCAAGGTAAGCTAGTTCATCCCAAGCTTTATAGAGGAATGATTGGTAGTCTTCATTATTTAACTACTAGTAGACCAAATATAGCTTTAACTAAAGGATTGTATGCTATATATTAGTCTATCCAAAAAGATTCTCGTTACCATGTTGTTAAATGTATTTTTCACTACTTAAAAGGTATTACAAACTGAGGCCTTTATTATCCAAAGGATTCCTCCCTTAATCTTGTTAATTATTATGATGCAGATTGGGTAGGTTGTTCTAATGATTTTCGTAGCATGAGTGGAAATTGTTTCTTCTCAGGGAGAAGTCTTGTCTCTTGGCTAACCAAGAAGGAAACCTCTATAGCTCTCTCAACAACAAAATCTGAATATATCTCTACCAATAGTTGTTATGCTCAATTACTTTAGATGAAAGAAACTATCTAGGATTTAGGAGCAAACACAAACTCAACTCCTATTTATAGTGATAATAAGAGTGCTATCAACATGACAAAGAATCCCATCCAACATTCTCCTACCAAACATATTAAGATTCACCATCACTTTATACAAGAACATACACAACGTGGTCATGTAAGGCTAGAGTATATTGGAATTGAGTGTTAACCAACTAATGCCTTCACCAAACATCTAAATGAACATCGGTTGACATCTCTATGTAAAGATATGGGGATAGGACCTTGTCCTGTCATGTGAGTTTTTTCATTCTTTCTATCCTTATTCAACACAAGAAAAAAAACACAAAAAACATTTTTTTCTATGTATTTATTTTGTGGGAGTTTGCCTCACCTTTTTGGTTATGTCCAAAAAGGGGGAGAAAAAGCCTATGTATTATTGTGTATTACTATCCCATTTTCTTAAGTTTTGGACATTACTAAAAAGGGAGAGATTGTTGATGTTTTGATATGTTACAACCTTAAGGAAAATTGAAAACATAGGTTTTTTGGATCTATGTGTATGTGTGTGTGTGTGAATATTGTGCTTGCAAGAAAAAATCTTGGATCAAGAAAAGAAGGTTTATGGAAGTTTGATAAGCATGGACAAAGAACAATGAATTCATCATGCAAAGGAAGGTTGAAAAAATATGTCTCTAAGAACTAGTAGATGTCTTGGAAAAATTAAAGGATGCATAGGCAAATATGTATTCAAGAAACAATAGATGTCTTTCCTCAGTCAAAGATGTCTTCCACTAAGAAAAGATGTCTTCATGGAATGTAGGCTAGTTCTAGAAAGATTTCTCTCAATAGACAAAGATGTCTTTCCAAAATCATTGTCTAATGATTTGTGAAGACATCTGTTCAAATAAAGATTTTAGAAAGACAATGATTAGGCTAGCTCTAAAAATATTTTAGAAAAACATATTTTCCAAATAAATATGTCTTCCTAGAATAGAGGGAAACTACAAAAATATGTCTCAGGCATGAAGAAGATGTGTTCCATGACCATTAGCTATCGTTAACTAGCCATTGCATAATTTCCAAGATAGATTTGAAAACATGGTAGCTATAAGAAGATGACATATGCATTAGGAAAAGTGAAAGCTTTAGACATTGTCTAATCATTTGTAACCACTATTGTTTCTCAATTTATTATAAAGTATGTTGTACCTCAAACTACAAGGATTACCAAACCAAGTTGCATTCATCCTTCATAATTGTTGTTCTCCCTTGTTTCCCTACAGGGTTGATGTGCTTCTTGTGAAAAGGCATCTTGATTAAGCTTGTTGGGATCCTACAGGATTGAGTGGTTGGTGTTGCAACACAACACTCCTAAATGGAGCTTAGCATTGTAAAAATTTTGGAAACCTAAAAATCATATTTCAAGCATGATAGGACCTTGTAAGGTTGAGTGGTTGGCACAGTGTCAAAACACTTCAGAGTGGGGCTTGAAGATTATACAGGGTGTAGACCCTTCAAACCATAATTTGGAAGGAACAAAGTTTAGAGGTATGCTTGCAAACTACCCTCTAAGTTTAGACTACACAAGTTGGGAAACCACATTTAAATTGATGTGCTCCTTGTGTAAAATAATTTTAAATTGGAGAACTTATTCATCCCACCCTTTTAAGTTCAATGATCCATAATGGGCAACATTGACACACTTAAAAAAATTTCTTGTCAATGTCTCATGATCCTCTAGATGTCTAGGGATGTTGGAAATATTCTAAATTTGATTTTAATGTTACTAAAAATTTTTACTATTTTTAGTAATTATCCTCCTATGGCCATTTTATAGGTTTTAGTGTGTTTTCATGTCAATGTTGTTTTAAACTAAGGCATAATTTTGGTCATGAAGTTTTGGCTACAATGTATAAAGGCTATAAAGGTTGTAACAATGTTGATGTTGATTTTCTAAATGAATTTCAGCCAATATATTAGAGTTTTTTACAAGGGCTAATTTCATCCCCAATTAGGATGTTTATTAAAATTATTTAAGAAATTATATGTATTGAAACATTATCCTAATGTTATTTTTTTCTTCCGTGGAGGGCCCTACTAAAATCCATTCTCATAGTGCTTGAGTAGGTGGGCATCTTGTGTTGCATGAACCAACCAAAGGCAAACACCCCCATCCCATATTTAGTTCTAGAGCAAGGCCAGCTATGGTTGCGACTAGGGGTAAGGGATTTCCTTACCTACAACTTGTAGAACTGTAGTGTGATGTCGTCATCATATTTGTCTATGGAAGTGGTCAGGATTATAGTGGAGATCCTACTACCTAGGTCTGCAAGACTAATCATTATGTTCATATTTAATGATCCTAAAGCCCAAGTAGTAGTTGCGTTGGCAAAGACTAGGGACATCATCAACATGTGTTACTTTTCAAAGATCTAGAGCACACTATAATATTCTTAGTATAATGTTGATAATATTCTAATGATGGCACATAGTGTTCACATGCAGTTTCAAAACCCACCTAGCACCGTGTACTAATTGTATGGGTAAGCATGATTATTATAGGTTTATAACATTTTTGGCTTTACTGGTTTAGTCACCTTTCTTAACTCATTGATTTTATGAACATCTTGCATGTATAGGGTTAATGAACAAGGTTTGATCATTCTTGATTAAACCTTGACGGTGGCCCAAACTACCTTAATTGTATTTACCAAAGGTCCCAAGATCAGAATTATTGTATATGAGTAGTTAAGAGGGGATTTTGATAAATAGATTGATATGTTTAATCCTATTTATAAGTGTGTCGCTATTGAAACAACATATAGCTAGTGGATGATCCCCAATAATGTTAGGGAGAATGGTGTTGTTGCTAGGACCCCTACATGAGCTTCGTTGAACAAGAAGATGAAACGTAAGAATAAGAATGGTTTTCTACATTATGCATAATGTTTCTATGACTACATTTTGATTTTGCTATGCATGCCTATATTGATGCTAAGGATTTGTTGTTTCCTTGCAAGACCTTCTACTTCTGATGAGATGCGTTTTGCACCGGCCGCGATATTGCATACGCGATATCGCATCTGCTGTGATATCACATCCCCCGTGATATCGCGCACACGATATCGCATTGTCCCCTACATTATCGCGTACATGATATCGCTGTGCACCACCATATCTATAAATAAGAGGTGGCTCTCCCTTGTTTTGCATCCCAATTTTAGAGTAGCGAAGCTCTAGCAGTTTGATCCCTCCAGAGTTAGATTTTTCCCATGTCTGCCTGCAGTGTGGTGAATGTGATTGTACAGTGTCTTTATTCGAGTGTGCCATACTTGGACATGCACATGATTGGCAATAAAGATCGAGATTACTTCATCATTGTAGCATTCACTTTGCCATTTATTTATCTATTATTTATTTAATGTTATTTATTGCTTTCATAGCACGGTGTGAGTATGACTTGACTACGAGCATCCACGGATGTGTACGGCTAGTTAAGGAATCGGTTGCTCATTGCGATTAGCCTCTCACCCTTAAACTCCTAGAAGCGGAACGAGTATGACTTAATTACGAGCATTTAAGTATGACTGCTTGGTAGCCCAATGGTGTAGCTAGGGGGATCTACGCTTGGTAACCCAATGGCGTATTTGGGGTCTACGCTTGGTAATCCTGGTGGCATACCTAGGATCTATGCTTGGTAGTCCCAGTGGCAGTCGTGCACAAAGTCCAAGATTTGTATAGTTGATCAAGGAATCAGTTGCTCATCGCACTTAGGCTAGATTAGATTTTCTTACCCTTTTCCTCTTAGCTTAGATTAGTTAATATTATTTTCCATTGCCATCAAGAGTAGCGTTAGAATTAGAAAACATCATACACCTCATCTAGACTAAACCATACGTGACATATGCAAAACTAGTCTAGATGGGAAGACAGCGAACTGCAACCTAAGGCTAACTATCTAGGTGCCACAACTAGTCCATCTATGGAGTTTGACTAGATCATGCATGCGACGCTCGTTTTGTATGGTTGAGTGTAGGGGTACCTCGACATTCATCATTGGCACCGTTGCCGGGGATGGTGCTAGTTATCTAGATTAGTTATATCATACAGGGTCGCTGTATAAGAACTTAATGATATATCTCTTAGAAAAGAAGAAATAATTATAAAAAGTCACATAAATTCACACACAACAATGCCTCTCCTACAAGATAATAATAAAGCCACACTTAGTGAGGAAGTTCATTGGAGAACCAATGAGCTATATGATGATGAAGATTGGAGTATACAACCCAAAGTGGGAGTTTCCTATAAGAATGAACAAAAACAACATCATCGCAACACACGAAAGCCTAACTTACCCGATGACGATGAACCCCCACTGGCCACTATAAGCTTAACGCAAATACAAGAGGCTGTTTGAATCTCATGTAGGCATCGTAAAGAGAGCCAACTACCCAGGCTCGATTTAAATAACTTTCCAAAATTTTCAGGAGGCAATGACTTAGATCCGTATCAACATTTACTAGCCTTCTAAGATGCCTACACATTGAATAACATTGATAACAATTGGCAAAAACTTAAGCTCTTCCCTATGACACTCGTTGACCAAACTAAAGTATGGTATAGATTGTTAAAACCAACTTCGATACGACGCTGGTCAACCATGGTAGAAGTTTTTAATGAAACATATCAAACCTATGTAAGAGTGTTAACCTTGAGGAAACAAATCCAAGGATGGAAATAAGAAAAACATGAACCCTTGGACATGACCTTAGAAATATATTATTCATTGTTAAACAACTGTCCAGGCCATGGGTTTTCCGAGGAAAGGCTAATGTACCATATCATTGATAGGCTACGTAATGAAACAAGAGAGACCTTAGGAACGTATGCCCGAGGTCAACTATACAACCTACAAACCCATGAAATCCAAGAGCTTATTAAGCGGGTAGCAAAACAAGAAGGAGAATTAGCTACATGGGAGAGAGTTGAAAAACATCAACGAGACCAAAATTTCAATTCAACAAAGGTCCCTGATTAGAACAAGGAGAAATCAACAATTCTCAAGGTGGAAAGATCATCTTTGTCAATACAACAATTATTAGAAGAAGTTGAGGCAAAGATCAACAAGATGTTGGAATGGATGAATCAAAAGTGTGGAGAATATATCAACAACATTGGAGATAGAGTTTTCACAATGCAAAAAGCAAGACAAAAAATTAGACATTTGGAGAAAAAGAATGAAGGGAATAAGCACTCAACTGCCAATCATACATATCAATGCAACATATGCTTGTACGATCACCCCAAGGGCCAATGTCCAATATTGTTACATCTACACGAGCATTGGGGAAACACGTTACATCTAGAGTTCATACAGAGATACTGTGTTCGATCATAGTGGCAACAATCCCATTCGTGGGGGAATCCACCCTTGGACTGGAGGCACCCTTCACATTTTCCGAATCCAAACGCTTATCACGTTCAACACCCTGTTTCTTCAACTGGGCCAACATACTCTATCTCACCACAATACTATTCTCCACAATACTATTAGCCCATACCTCCAACACAACCACCACCTTATGCATCTTATATTCCTCCTAACTTTCAACATTCTTATCCTTTCCCTCCTTCCACAATGCCACCAACTGTTCCTAAGGTGTTTGTGCCACCGCAGCAACCCACGAACAACACTTGTGCTACTGCTACTAACAGCAGTGAAGAGCCTCCTCAACATCAAAGGTGTCCTTTATTTAAACACAGCCATAGGAAGGGACAACATAATTCTAAGGCCACTGCATCTTCCAACCCAGCACAAGTTCCACACTGTGGTGCACCCTTACCTTCAAACCCAACACCTCATGTAACTTCATCAGGGCCACCAACTAACACTCCAACAACTATCCAGCCCAATGAACACAACCATGGGAGGCATCATCCTAATCCTTGCATACCATCTAACAGTCCCAAACATCATAGTGGGTCAACTCGTTATTCAGGAACTACATTGTACAAAGTGCCCCACTATGCTTCTTATAATCAAGTGTGTGAACCCTGAGGGGGTAAGTATGGACCAGCCCCAATATTTCCAACATGCAAGGATACTCATTTTCCATTTATTAATCTTAGTCATACTCAACCGTTTAGTTATGGGGGATATCCCCCATTTCAATAATAAAAAGGATTAATAAATATTTTTAATTTTCTTTAATTTTACAACTTTTTGTTTTCCAGTTTTTCATTTTTCAACTTTTTGTTTTATCTTTTTGTGTGTGTTTGTATTTTCACATTTTTGTAAGTGATCTCATCTACGAATAAAACACTCATGTGGATCGTTAGTTGAGGTGTGTTTTATGTTATTAATTCATGAGTGATCAATTATTTGAAATAGTGAGTCCACTACACCCACTCATCCACTCTATAAATAAAGAGGTTCTGTTCGAGGGTACAGTGATATTCTTGAATTTTCTAAAACATAAAATTAATTTTGTGTTATTGTACCCAGAATGAAGAAGGATGGACCAAGAGGGAATGATTAGGGTGTGACATCAAGGGGA
>MNCI01017890.1:755331-768212 GCA_015680685.1 Gnetum montanum | reverse complement strand
ACAGTGTTCTAGGGTAATTACATGGAATGCAAAGGCACTATGAATGATAATGATGTGAATTTTAACAATTGTAAATTTGGCGGTTATGAAGAAAAGGGAATGTAATGGTACATTGGAACGGTAAAATTTTGAGGGATAATAATAAGGAAAGAAAATGGNTCAGCTTAGTTTTCACCATTTTCTTTCCTTATTATTATCCCTCAAAATTTTACCGTTCCAATGTACCATTACATTCCCTTTTCTTCATAACCGCCAAATTTACAATTGTTAAAATTCACATCATTATCATTCATAGTGCCTTTGCATTCCATGTAATTACCCTAGAACACTGTTATACTTGACAATGTCCTCGATTTACACCATTAATTTCAAGAAAATCATTAAAAATTTGTTCTTTTTCTGGTGTCTCACATTAGTTTGGACGAGATATCGCATACGCGATATCGCGTCCCACGAGGTATCACGTACGGGACATCATGTATGCGATATCGCATCCTATTTCCCTATAAATAGGAACCCCCGCTGCAACACTTCGCATCATTTTGCCATTTCTGTGGGGGGAGTTGTTGAAATTTTTTCTCTGCGACTTGCGACTGTGTGACCCTTGGTTTTTCCATCCTATCTCGCACATTGGTGCTCTAATTTTCGTTTTGTTTGAACCTGTTTTAATCGGAGTGTTCAGTTTAGTCATGGGGCAGAGACACTTGCCGAAAAGTGCCTAACTTTTTTGAAATTTGTCATCACCGAAAGGACATCAATTAGGGTTCTTTTTTGAAATTTGTCATCGCCCAAATGACATCAATTAGGATAATTAACTTAACATTTAGGATAATTGTGCCAACTATTATATAACCCTTAAGTACACCAGGAGATTAATAATGAAACCCACTTAAGTCATAGGACCCATCGTTATAATTTTCGGGCACGATCACATGATAACATACGATCTTCAATTTAAGGCAAGTAGTAAGGTATAACTTGATTTCCAAAACAACCTTACTAACGTTGGCCCGTGTGATTGCAGATGGTCCCGAAACGTGCACAACAGGAGGGTCTTGTCCAAGGTGGAGCAAAACAACCTTGGAGAGGCAGAAGGCAAGGTCCTATTAGACAACATACTGAACATGAGGTGCACTCATTCAGTATCCATCAAGACAAACCTCCTACCAGATGATCTGGGGAAGCAGAAGGAGGAGTTGATGCTACACCTGAACCGGGACAACAACTCACGTTGCCCCAAGAATGTGTTCAGGCTATACATGAGAAGCCCACATTCGCTGTGGTGATTGTGGAACTTAACTTCGAATCTTTTGCAGAGTTTGCTCCTGAGGCTATTAGGGATCACCTCAAAGGGTCTTCCTTATGGCCTGTCCTCTCTGAAAGTGGTGCCTGGTACTTAGGTGAAATGTACCTATTCTGGAACAATAAGGAGCAAGGCACCACAGTTAACATTTGTGGTGTGATAGTAGACTTTTCTGCATAGGTTATTTTGGAAGTGTTAAACCTTTCGAATTCAGGCCCCCATGTTGCTCGGTTATCTACCCGATCAGACCCTGATGTGCGAAAGGATTGGTTAGAGAAGGCTTATGGCAGAGATAAAGCTTTTGGTGAGCTAACGACGGAAGAGCGGGTTTATTTCAAAATTGGAACCTATCACCTTTTCCCCACAAAATATTTAAAAGGAATATCAACGTATGTGGCAAGAGGATGTGCAGTGTTGTTAGGAAAGGTTAATGCCAACCTTCCCCATATATATTTAATGGAGATCCTAAGGCGATTTGAAGAACACAAGTCAGGGAAGATGGTGTTGCCTTTTCCCTGCCTTATCAGAAAACTGTGCCGACGGGTTGGTATTTGGGGGTACACCAATGACCTCCTCCGCAAGGCCCAAAATGCTTCTTATGCTAAATTATTAAAGGCACCAGCTCCAAGGAAGAGCACCGACGAAGAGCTGGAACCTGAAGAAGAAGAAGAATAGATGACTGGATCTCCTAAAACTCAACTTGCATGACCCAGTCAGCCTCCAGCCACAAGTCCCAACCAACAACAAGAAGCAGGACCTGGCACAAGCCTGGATCAACTGCTATCACAGGACTTTAGACCATCGATGGATCATCTTCGGGCCATCGCCGAGATGGTTAGTTGGGGAAGTCATGATGACGCAAACCTCTTCCGCGTCATCGATGATGCTGAACAACCTACAATTTTGTTAGATCACACAAGGGGTGACTTGTCCATCCAAATAGGAGGAGGGGAAACCAAATGGTCACAACAGATCTCTGGAAATGTGACATCATTTCAAGTGCAGTTAGAGACTGGTGAAGGTGCCACTGTTGTGGTCATGCAACACCAGAATGTCGCAGGAGCTATTGATGTGGTCCCTAATCACATCAAAGAGTCATTCAATGTGCCTATTATGCCATCGATAGATCTTTCAGGAGCACGAGATGCTCAAACACTTGTCAGGATCTCAATGACTCCTACGGAACATGAGGATGTATTGGACATATTGCTTCAAACAGGACAAATGTTGACATCCTTATTTGACATCCCCTAGGATGTTACAGTAATTCAATCAGACCTCATCTCTACCAAGGGGAAGCTAGTCATATCCGAAGCAAGGGCTGAGCATGCTGAAGCTAAAGTGAAAAAACTACAAGAGCAGCTCACAGCCTTGCAAGAAGCACAGCGGGATCCTCTCCAATTTGTTCCCGCAGATCAGCTGAAAATTTTCAGGACCGAGCAATTAAAAAAAACTAATTGCAGAAAATAAAAAGGTGGCAAAAGAAAAGGAGAAGGTCGTTTGGGATGCCTCCGCAGCAAAGGCGCAAACGCATGCGCATCTTAAGGCACTCAGGGCCGTAGAAGAAGAAAATAAGCAGTTGGTTGCAAATAATCTTCGGTTGACATCTGTGGAGAAACAAAAGAATATTCTCGATGAACAATTTCATTAGTTGCAAGAACAATTCAGTTGGGTCAACCGAGATGTAAGCCGTTTAGCCAAAGAGAATCGAACCCTCTCAATGGAGGAGGTACGCACTATTCGTCAGAAGTTAGCAATTGAAATCAGCGCGTGGCAGAATGAGGCTAAACGACATGAGAAGTTGAAGGAGCACTTCCGTGATCAGGTGGGGATGTATAAACAAATCTTGGAGAAGGAGATCCATATGGCCAAAGCTCAAATTAATAATCTCAGTGCCCAACACACTGATTGGAGGGCCATTATGGACACTTATGCCTTCGCCCACCAAGCGGAAATTAAGAACCAGAACTTGCAGATCCAAGACTTAACAGAGTACATGGAGTTGGCAAACCTTAGATATGACAACCTTGCCATGTTAATAGCAGGGCACCCGAGATTAGAGCTCGAGCAGCAGGTAGCTTCCACCCACATCAAATATGAAGCAGAATTTGTAGAGCGCAAGAAGCTCGTTGAAAAACTTGATGTCACAAATTCTAAACTTGCGGTGGTAAAAGAAAGCTACCAAGGACAGAAAGATATGGCAACCAACTTGGCTTGATGGCTAGCAGACCTTCATGAATACAAAGACAAAGCCAGAGCCTACGAAGAGGAACAACGGGTGTTCGCGGTGTGGTACGTCAAGGCTAATTAGATGTTCCCACAACTACCCTATCCATGGAAGGTGCCAACTCCATCAAACATAGGAACACTCGCATGGACGGCACAAGACCCTTGGATTGAAGAGGAGAAGCTCCAGGCTATTCTTCAACGCCATCAAACTTCAAAGCTTGGAGCACGCGACAAAGGGAAAGCACCTATGGAGGAGCCACCACCACCAGGAACTACATGAGTTCCTCATTTTTTGTAATAATGTAGGGTTTTCTTGTGTTGTGTCTTTCCCACACTGCAGAGTTGTTTCGTTTGTTTTTCTATTAATAATCCCATACCTATCCACTGTGTAATCAATGGAACTTATTCTCCTTGTAACTTGAGGACGAGTTTTTATTCAGTCGTGGGGGTATGCTGAGACACATTTTGCACCGACCGCAATATCGCATACACGATATCACGTCATCCCCTCCGTTATCGCGTACGCGATATCGCTATGTGTCGTCATATCTATAAATAAGAGGCAGCTCTCCCTTGTTTCGCATCCCGATTTTAGAGTAGCGAAGATCTGGTAGTTTGATCCCTCCAGAGTTAGATTTTTCCCATGTCTACCCACAATGTGGTGAATGTGATTGTACGGTGTCTTTATTCGAGTGTGTCGTACTTGGACACGCAAATGATCAACAATAAAGATCGAGATTACTTCATCATTGTAGCATTCACTTTTCCATTTACTTATTTGTTATTTATTTAATATTATTTATTGCTTTCATAGCACGGTGTGAGTACGACTTGACTACGAACATCCATGGATGTGTACGGCTAATTAAGGAATCGGTTGCTCATCATGATTAGCCTCTCACCCTTAAACTCCTAGAAGTGGAACGAGTACGACTTGATTACGAGCATTTAAGTGTGACTGCTTGGTAGCCCAATGGTGTAGCTAGGGGGATCTACGCTTGGTAACCTAGTGGCGTATTTGGGGTCTGCGCTTGGTAATCCCAGTGGCATACCTAGGATCTATGCTTGGTAGTCCCAGTGGCAGTCATGCACGAAGTCCAAGATGTATACGGTTGATCAAGGAATCGGTTGCTCATTGCACTTAGGCTAGATTAGATTTTCTTACCCTTTTTCTCTTAGCTTAGATTAGTTAATATTATTTTCCACTACCATTAGAAGTAGCGTTAGAATTAGGATACATCATACACCTCATCTAGACTAAACTGTACGTGACATATGCAAAACTAGTCTAGATGGGAAGACAACGAACTGCAACCTAAGGCTAACTATCTAGGTGCCACAACTAGTCCATCTGCGGAGTTCGACCAGATCATGTGTGTGACGCTCGTTTCGTATGGTTGAGTGTAGGGGTACCTCGCCACTTATCAACTTCTTCCAATGTTACCATATTCCTTTTAATGAGGATACCATCATTCTAAAGTTCAATTAGATGTTGCCAGCATAGAATTCATTGAGGGGATAGGCACCTAGAAACATCCAAGCAAACATTTAGTATGATGGCGTCTATCCCCTCAATCTCTACCATAAAGATGTTGAACATCATTAAATCCTTTGACACAAAAGCCAATCAATTCAAAACTATAGTACAGGGATTCCAATCATTATTTCCGTCAACAAGGTGACCTTTTATGACTTGTTTGGTATTCCTGCTAACAAGATGAAGGTTGTCACTAAACGAGCAAAGAAGCCAAGCCATCATAAGGAGATTGAGGAGTGGTCAAGTGCTCAATGTGGCCACTCTAGATTGGCCTTGGATGATTTCATGAACCCTAAAGCAAGGGAATTGTTAGTGTTAGAAATTTTAGTTATTTGAACAGAAACCAAAAAATCCAAGTGTAAGAATAGTTTTAACCCTGAATCTCAAGGGACTCTAAAAATAGAATTCAAGGCACCTTGAATGATCTTGCCAATCACCCAGGAACCTACAAAAGTGTAAACAAAAGTGGCAAATGGAAAGGTAAATGTAAATGAAATCAAAAATGAAAAAAAGAATGAAAATGTAAATGGAAGTGAAGTTGAGGTTGTAGATCTAAAATGAAAATAGACATAGAAATGTAAACATAAACTAAAATTTGCACAACATGACCTCTAACTCTATTTAAATGAAAAATAAAGAATAAGGTTTACAAAGTATAGGTTTTATGCCAAGAGCATAAGAAGTTTCTTGTAGCAACTTCAAGTCAATTGGAAAAGGTAGGCTATGTTCTATTACAACTCCACAATAAGGTTTCTTCCTAGCTCTAGTTTCTAGCAATTTCCCATTGGATTTCACCGAGATGTGCAACATAGTCATGGAAATGAAAATTTAATTTTTTTGCAATGGTAGCTACATGGAAGTCTCTATGCCAAACATAGTACCAATTTTTGCTATCAAAAATTGCTACAAGGTTGCAATGGGCTTTGGTAATTGTGAAAATGCCAAAAATTACTACTGTGTGTGTCAAGTTTGGATTGTCATGAAGGTTATAGATGCCAAAATTGTTGGAACTAGAATATGTTGTTTATGTTTGGTATATATAGAAAGGATTTGCTATTTTTAAGCCTGTGCATCACTACCATGATTGTTGATAGATTGACATTAATTTGTAGGTGCAATGGCTATCAAATCTTATTGTAGTTACCATTTATAGTAAGTTTGGTATGGACTACAACCACAAAATACATTTGTTTACTATAAATAGTAAAAGGACTTTTGTGACTACGTTGTCACCATTATCACAAATTTTCCTTTGGTGGACTACACTAAGGTTGTTGGGAAATGTTGAAAGTGATCAAAAATGGAAAGCATTTGAAATGTGGGAAATGTTGGAAAATTTTTGAAAAAGTAGAAAACTACTAGAAAATGCTATCTACACTAGCCACATGAAGACTTGGAATGACTATGCTAGCCACTATTGAGAAAGTGAAAATTCCAACAATTCTAATGTTGCACTTCTACTAGGTCTTGGTTATGACTATGCTAGCTTCTCTATCTACTGTAGCACCATGCCTACTATAACTTCGTGTCTACTGTAGCACCATGTGTATTGTAACTCTATGTCTACTATAGCACCATGTCTACTACAACTCTATGTTTGTTGTAGCACCATGTCTACTGTAACACCATGTGTACTATAGCTCTATGTCTACTATAGCACCATGTCAAAATTAATGGCTCCAACATAGTTGAGGCTATACCTCTATAAAAAAAACCAATGGAAATGCCAATTTTAGCCATTCCCAAGGTGTTTTCAACCTTTCTAAGCCCAAATATAGATATGAGGTACTTCTTTCTATGTAGGAAGTAAGGAAATAATACTTTTGAAGCATCTTTTGGATCCAAAAATTTGAAGTATGAAGGATTGTAGCTCATGGACTACACATCTTACATTTACAATGAATCTTTATCTAATTTCGGGAAATGAATGTTACAACATAAATTTTTTTTGTGGTGTTTCATTAGCTCCTATTTATTTATGTCTAGAGGATTAACCCAAGAGACATCAATAAAGAATACAAAACACCACTACACACCTATCACCAACATTCCTCTCCATGCTTAATTCAGTAGTGTCGGACCATGCCCAAGAGTTCTTGTGATGATGGGAGAAGGTTATGATGGTGGAATGGTAGTGAGGTCATAGGGAGATGGTCATGAATACTAACAATGCATCTCAGGTATTGACATTATGGCTACAGTGTGGCACAAACATGTTGGTCAATCCATTTGAGCTCCACACTTCACACTTTGAAGTATGGTTCACTTGAAAAATATGTTTAAGAAACCAACACCTTGTTCCAAGGCTAGTTTGACTATTAGGCTCTTTCCTTTGCATGTTTGGAGCCATTAATCTATTCCTTGGGCTTCATTAGCCATTCAACTTTGTAAAAATTTTCTTCCCCCTTTTTTTGAGGGGAGAAAGCTTCATTGAGTTTCTTTTCCAAAGCCAGTGTTGACTTCATTTTTCCATCAAGTGATATGTGCTACACTTAATAGAATAGGTGGTTTCCCATTGAATGAAGTGTGCTACATTCAATGGACTTGATAGTGGAGCATGATGAAGTGATGTTGTATGGCCATAGATCATGAGCATCAAACATTAGTCAAAATTATCATCCAAGGTAAGAAAGGTTATAATTAGGCTATAGGGTTTACCTCAATGGAATGATAATGGAAGTGACATGAGACAAGCACTCTTGGTATGGCAGGACCAACTCACCACTTCTTATGCATCAAGGTCACTTAGTGACTTGCTGCCATAGTGAGTTGCACCTTCACAATGACTCCAAGCTTCATCTTGCAAGCACAACTCCAAGAGAATAAGAAAACAAAGTAAAGGGATCATGTTGTTACAATAAAATTCATAAGGCCATGTAAAACAATAAATAAAACCAAGTTATTAAGGTCACCAACATTGCCAGTTTAAGGCCATGCTACTAGTTGCCTTAATGGGCCAATGAAAGATTCTCTTTTGTTGTGCAAAAGATGTCATGTAGGTTTACTTTCAAAAGGTCATTGATAATGTATGGCTTTAGATAAGAATGGTTAACTGAATTGCCCAACTCCTTTCCATCCACATCTATTATTTGATAGGCCCCATTTCTGTAGGTCTGGGTGCTCAAGAAAGGTCCTTCCCAATTGGCTGAGAATTTATCTGCATGCTCACAGATAGCCTTAAGGACTAGGTTTGCCTCCTTGATCTTGTTTCTTCCCAAGTTATGATGGTGTTTCCATTTCTACCTCTCCTCATAGTGCTCGATGTGAGCAAGCATTCACACCCACTCACGAAGTCTAGGTCATGGTACATAGCTCCTTATTTTGTTCATCATTGATGAAGTTAAATAAGGTTACTTAGAGTGAGAGTACCTAAACTTCAAGAGGAAAAATAGCTTTAGAACAATAAACAAGGCTATACAGGGTTACATTTGTTGTGGTATAGTATGTCATTCGGTAGGCCCAAAGTGCATGGATAAGTCGCTCATGCCACATGTGTTTAATGTTATTCAACATTTTCTTAAGTAGGTTTATGATAGCCTTATTACTTGCTTTAGCTTGTCCATTAGCCTAAGGGTAGTATGGTGATGAGAAAGAATGCTTAATGCCTAGGTCATGACAAAATTTCTTCATTTCTTAACTACTAAATTATGGTCCATTATCTATGACTATGATCATAGGTATGCCAAAGTGGGCTACTATGTTATCCAAAATGAATCTACAAACTTATTCAAATGTCATCTTCCTCAAATAAATAGCCTCAACCTACATAGTAAAGTATTCAGTCATGATGATGATTAAGCTATGCACTATGGAAGACTTAAGTGTTATAGGTTTGTTGATATCCAACCCCCATCATTGAAATGATCAAGTTATTTGCGTAGTGTGTAACTTAGTTGGTGGTACATGTATGAGATTGCTATGCCATTGATAGTTGTCATAATTTTTAACCTTTTGCAACTTGTCATTTTCCATATAGGACTAGTAATAACTTAATGATCTAATCTTAGCAACCACAGCTCTAGGTCCTATATGTTCCCCACATACACCCCTATGAAGCTACTCTAGAACTATGTGGGCTTCAATTTTACACCATCATAGGACTATCAACATAATGTGTTATCACCTACTATGACATACTATTTGGATCATTTACATACAATGTTCATTTCAGCAATAGTCAAGCCTTATGAAGGTTCATCATGGATAAGGTAATATTTGATATTATCATACCACTCCTTGGCAGGAGTAGTATGAACTATGGCCAAAAAGGTATTCTTAGTGCTCTATGTGATGGGGATAGCATAGTTAATAGTCAAGGTGGACATCTTATCAAACACATCTAGTGTCACACTTTGGGCTAGTGTTGGAATGGCATCACCTATAGCATTTGCATTTCAGTGTATATGTTGGATATCAACATCTGTAAATTGTAGTAATAGTTGGTTTCCTAAGTCATAGTAAGGTTGTAAATGTTTTTCTTTACATTCATTAACCTCTATTACTTGGTTGACCATAAGTTGTGAATCACCTTTGATCACTAAGCACTTGATTCCTAGGTCATGAGCTACCGTCATCCCCATGATCAATCCCTCATACTCCACCATGTTGTTAGTGTATGGAAACTCAAAATGATATGTGAAAGATTGGATTTCACTAAATGGAAATGTTATGATGCTAGTGGCACTAGCCCCATGGGTAGTTGAAGCTTCATCAAAATGCATGACTACCTCATAATCCTTAGGCACTTGGTTAATAGTGTTGACATATTCATCTAGAGACTCAGGGTCTATGGTTCCTTAGTAATCAAATAGTGAGACTGTAAGTTGTACAACTATAGCTTGACCTTTGATTGAGGATTGAAGACATAATGAAGATCAAACTCTGCTATTATGGCTTTTCATTAGGGTATACAACTACTCTCATAGTTGTTGGTCATTATGTCTCTAAGCACATTATCTTTACAAATGACCTTGATCTAGCTTCTAAGGAGATAATGTCTTTACTTATTCAATTAGAAGACTAGTTCTAGACAATACTTCTCCACTTCAATGTATCAGGTCTCATGGGCAACTAGTTCATGTCTAGGATACTATACTAGCATCTCTACTCCATCATATCATTTCTAACAAAGTAGTGAGAAAATAGACATATTAGAGATAGCAAGGTAGATATAGAAATTCTTATCCTCTTGTAGAGGATAGACCATTGGTAGTTGTGCCAACTCTTGCTTAAGGTTTTCAAAGGCTTCTTAGCATTGAGCCATCCACTCATAGTGGACTCTTTTCTTAGGTAAGTATTCCATGGGTTGTAACTTATCCGCAACCCTATCAATAAACCCACAAATAAATTGTAACCTACCTTGAATTCCTTGAAGCTCCATAAGGTTTTTAATGTCACTAGCCTCAAGGTCAAGGATTTTAACTAGATTCTCATGCCATTCTATAGGTTTCCCTATTGAGGCTATGTGGTAAACAAGACTCTTAGTCTCAAGATCTAGGAAATCAAGGTTAACACACCACTCAACACTATCATGGGGTCCATGTACATACAAAGGTAAATGATATGCTTATATGTACTCATACTTTAATCCTACATGTCAACCAAAAGCATATTAAGGAGCACCTAGGTAAAAATGCATAAATAATGTAAAAATGCTATGAAATCATGCGAACACATGTTTTTCTAATGCTAAATATAATGCAAAGAAGATCATCCAAGCCTATAAGAGGTAGAAATAACCAAATACAATGGAACAAAGGCTAGACAAAGGTTCACAATCGAAAAATAAGGCCAAGAAATGGTTAACAAACATTACAATCTTACTAGTTTTAGGCCTTGGTAGGCCATGGTTGCATTGTACCAATGATGGTCAAGGAAGATCAAATTCCACCACCCAAGACCAATCCAAGGCTACAAAAAGGTCAACAAGGCTTACAAAATGCAAAATAGGGTAATAAAAATAGAATGCTGAAATTGATAACAAATCTGAATAATGCATAAAGAATAAATGAATATATTTTGCATACAAAACCCAAAACTTAAAACTTTATTGAGAAAG
Organism: Gnetum montanum; assembly: GCA_015680685.1. Taxonomy (NCBI): domain Eukaryota; kingdom Viridiplantae; phylum Streptophyta; class Gnetopsida; order Gnetales; family Gnetaceae; genus Gnetum; species Gnetum montanum. The sequence continues at coordinate 757,085 of MNCI01017890.1, read as the reverse complement.
AATAAAGAATAAGTTAGAGATGTGTACAAATGACGCTTAATTTTACAACAAGGAGTTCACTTGGACGGGGGCTAAGGATTTCTTGAAGTCAATGCAATCAACTCCATGAGCCAAGTTTCCTACCACTCTCAATGTTATCAAATTTCTAGTGCTGCTACTCCAAATATATAACATTGAATGGGGGTTGAGATGTGTGAAGAATATAGGCTACCCCAAGTGCTCTACATTGAGAGTTGGAAATCCCAAAAGTGAAACCCAGAGCTTGAAAATTCACAAATTCTAAAGGGGGTTACAAGGTCACAAAGCCAAAGGGTTTCTAGGCTAGGTTCAAGAGAATACAAATGTAGAAACTTGTAATAAATCTTGAGTGCTTGAGAATATCCAAACATAGAACTATGAATAAATTTTTGAACTATGTAGAAATTGTGTAACTAATGCAAATAGTATAGGATTGCAAAGTTATTTGTATATGAAAAAGTTGCTCAAACCTATAAATGATGTTTAAGGCTAGCTTTTATAGGTCTTAGGCTATGAATGGTGCTATACAATGGTTGTAGTTTGGCTGAAATTTGACTATGTAATGGCTAAAAATTGGCTATAATTTAGCTACAAATTTCTACATTGTATAGGTGAGATGGGTGCCCAAATTTTAGGGGTTACTATATATGGTAACTACCTTCACCCATGGCCATTTCATTTACTATAAATAGTAATAGGGGACCACGTTCCATGCTGGAGATGTATCTTCCATGTTGATCCTTCTACCATCCTTGTTGGGATGGTTGGTCAACATTGGAGTGCATGAAGTGTTGAAATCTAGCTTTTGTGGCTTCCACAATAGGGGCATGTAGTTTCCACACTAAGGGAAAAATTTTCTAAGCTAAAGGGAAACCCCCCACTCCTCCATGCTAGGGGTAGGTAAGATTTACCTCCCTAAAGTTTTTCCATCATAGAAAAACATATACCCCCCATAAAACCCATCAAGCTACCATTTCTAGCATTCCAAAAGGTAATTTTAACCCTCCAAGCCCAAATAGACACTAGGTAACACTTTTCACTTGGAAAATGAGGCTTTGACCACTTATGAGGAACTTTTTATTCCCAAAAGTATGGAATATGTGAGATTGGATTACAACCTTTACATTTACAATGAAGTTTTGCCTTGGGTTTTCATAGGGTAAAAGCTATATGATGAAAATTAACTATAATATACAAAATTTTGTTGTGTTTCAACCCACATGTAACTTGTAGTAGCCACAACATCAACAACCATTAGTAAGCGATCATGCTTCATTATAGTCTGCTAAGGCCTTAAACCAATAACATGGCCTACCAGGGCCTAAAACTGGTGATGCCATGGCTTGTTGAGGCCTTAAACTAGCACCATGATCCATTATTATCTTAAACTAGCACCATAGCCTGCTAGGGTCTTAAATTGATACGATGGTTTTCCACAACATTAAACTAGTAACATTCGTGACCTAGGTAGCTTGGTCTTATCATTCTATATGGCTAGTATTCATTGTAATGTTATAACATGCTCTATTCTCTTAGCTTTCTTGTTTCTCTTCAAGTTGTATTCGCAAGATGAAGCTTGAAGTCATCGCAAGGGTGTAACTCATTATGGCAACAAGTCACCACATGACCTCAATGTATAGGATTTGGTGAGTTTATCCTACTATGTTAAGAGTTCTTGTACCATTACCCTCCATCTCACACCACTCTTTGAGCCTAGCCTCGTGCCCTGATTATGA